>JAVJIF010014504.1:0-120410 GCA_038442645.1 Agave tequilana | reverse complement strand
CTTGCATATAGGCACGTGTCATTTAATTTTTTTATTTTTTTTTTGTTGAAGAGTGCTGGAGACAAGGTACGTTCGCATTGCATATAGACTAGGAAGCACCCTTGGCTGATTTATCTGCTTTGAGTGAATACTTATCTATTGCTTTACACGTGCACTAAATTGACTTAAGGGCATGCCCTATAAATAAGATAAGGTGGGATTTCATCACTCTTCCTTGGCCCACAAACAATCTCCTCACTCACTAACCCAAGCCTAACTAAAAATTAGTAGACGTTGGCCCTAGGGACATCTCAGACTCAATTAGGAGATTATCCTAAGGGAGAACAGTGTTAGAATTTGACTCTTGCCAAATCAGTGTCTAGGAAGGGGATTGAGAGCCGAAAGCCTGAAGATTGGTGGTTATTTAATTAAGGAACGTCTTTGACGGAAAACCTCCCACCAATCTTGCTCTGACCTGGCTGATTAACTTGTGGTCAAAGTCTGCACCCTACCTCCCGTGGACAGTCTAACCAGTTAGGAGTCGTCTAGGTCATAGGTCTACCCTAACTTAGGTTAGAATTTTTTTCTTTTTTGTTTGCTTATTTGTTTGTTTGCTTTTTATTTGTTTGTGTTTGTGTGATATGACATATAACAATAATTTTTCCAATTTTAATCCATATTACACACCAAACTCTTTTTCGGATATTACCAACCCGGTATATCATAACTTTGACCAACCTAGTGTGCCGGAATGGTCTTATCCGAATGAATATAACCCATGCCCCCCACCTTATGACCATAATTTTCACAACAATTTCAACTCTTCACAGAGTTTATGGGTTTCGCTTCCCCCGAGTCCAATGTTCAACCAACTTGTCCTCCGTATCCACCTTATCCACAAGATTCCCAAGATTCATACTCAGATCCACCCATTCAGAATAGAAAACCATCTATCTTGAAAATGATGAGTATGCATGAGTCCAAGCAACAATTACCATCAATCTTTGACATGATGATGCATGAGTCCAAGCAACAATTACCATATCTGACCGACTCACAACTTCATCACGATTACACTTCCTCTTTTCAAGTCCAATCACAAAATGATGCACCAATTGACTATGAAAAGATGCTTGAAGCCATGACTCAGGCTAGATTAGCTCGTGATCATGAAATAGATCTGATGGTTCAATCTTTATGTTCTCACCGTTCGGCTAATTCTGATATCGCTGACCACTCTCTTAGAGCCGAAGAGTCACGTTGCTTTGGACAACAAGATTCTAATTCAGTACCACCATGTGAACTTGCCGAAACTCCAATTTTTGATAGTTTGGCAAGTTATTCCTTTCCTGAAATAGAACTTGAGCATGAATATGATCATGATCTCCCACTTGGTGATTCAATTCTACTTCCTGATTCAATAATGACTCCGGTGTCTCCACCTGATTTTACTTTTCCCGAGTCAACATTGGATCCTATGCAATTCATCATGAAATTGAATCACCCATTTTTGATGATCATATTGAACTTGACCAATTTTATAATTTTGAAAGTCCCATGGATAAATTGGCAAGTTCTCATTTTTATGATATTGAACTCAATGAGATATGTGACTTAGATTCTCAAATCTGTGATCAAGTTCAAATTCCTGAATCATTATTGACTCCTGTTTTGTTACCCAACTTAGGTAATATTTTAGAGTCAGTTTTGATTCCCACACCTATCATTCCTGAACTTGAATCACCCATATTGAGTCACATTCCATTGTGGGAAGATGATTGTGGACTTGAGTTTCAACTTCTTGATTTGGACCCACTTCCTGAACCAAGCCCGACTCCTGAACCATTACTGGATTTAAGTTTCTTTCCTGAGTCGGTATTCATTCCCATACCTCACACGTCCAAGTCAATCATTCCATCTTTTCACACTCCATTTTGGGACAAGGCGGTTGACACAATTGACTCTGAAAATAATTATGGAATTTGGAAATTTGATGGGGTGGAATTGTTAAAAAATGATCATACATACATTTTAGTGGGTTATACAAGAAAAATTTCTGGTAGGTTCCTCCTAATACTACATTATCTTGATTGGGTAGCAACGCTTGGCCCAATTAGACCACCACCGGAACCACCACCTTGAGGTAACATCTGCCTTCCCTTTCTTCTTTTTCATGCATATATGCATTCATTCATACATTGAGGACAATGCATGAGATAAGTGTGGGGGTAGGCTTTACTAACATACTAACATAGTTAGAAACTAACAAAAATTTGCTATAAAAAAAAGGACAATATTTTGATTTATCTTTTGAAAGAAATCTAAGTTAATCTTAAGAATTAGGAAAATCATGATTAGGATTTCTAAAAACTTGGTCAAAATAAATAAATTGTTGAATTTTTAGGTATAGGAGGAGAAATTGAATAAGTAATTAGTCTTAATTTTTACCTTAATGAAATGTGCATACCTAATGCATATCTAGGATTCTAAGACAAAGACCCTTGTGCCTCATAAAAAAAAAATCACTAATTAAGCTGGATACATGTGCCTCAAGAAGCATAAGTATTCACGCCTAAAGGTGAGTTTATAAATAAGCATCCTTAGTTTTGTGGCCTAGTTCACTCGAATTTGAGTCCAATGGGTGTTTTCTCACCCGGTGCCCTAAAGCCGACCGGTTTGGGAGCCACCAACTTTAAGTTCGCTACATGGGTGGATTAGAAAGCCTAAGAAAACTAAGAAATATTATATATGTATTAACACATCTAATAGTCAATTAGTTAGGTATGAGTGCCTCAAGAAGCCTTCATGCTTACACGAAAGAAAATTAGATGAGTTATACATATTAAATATATATATATATATATATATATATATATATATATATAATAAATAGGCATGCGAGTCCAAGTTAAGGAATTCCTAGTAAAAATTCATAAGGATGCATATGATTTTTGGTAACGAAAAAAACTATAAAAAATTCAATTTTGATCCTTACCTAAAATGGATAACAATTTACTATATATAGACTAAGTTTAAGAATGAATAAAAATGATGATCCTAAAAACTTATAGATTACTTAGTCTCTTCAAACGTATTTCAAATATTTTCCTTTTTAATGGATTTTGTGGGTGTAATCCGCTGAAAACCCTCACGTGACAACACTCG
The DNA here is from genome assembly GCA_038442645.1 of Agave tequilana. Classification (NCBI taxonomy): domain Eukaryota; kingdom Viridiplantae; phylum Streptophyta; class Magnoliopsida; order Asparagales; family Asparagaceae; genus Agave; species Agave tequilana. The sequence continues at coordinate 117,266 of JAVJIF010014504.1, read as the reverse complement.
TCCTTTAGGGTAACCTAGGGGTTTAACGGCTTGTTGCACGTGCTAAGTGCAACCGTGATTCCTACGAAAGTGAGTTAGGATAAATTAATTTTTCTTTTCTTTTTGATTTTTACTCGAGGACGAGCAAAAAGATAAGTGTGGGGGTGTGATAGGTAGTAAAAAGTGCATATTTTTCAATACATTTACTATCACATTTTCATATTTATTCCTATAATTCTGCACATTTACTAATATTTTATTATTTATTGTGTGCAGGCCTTGAGAAATAAAAATAAAAGAATAAAGCCTTAAAAGAAGCCCAAAAGCCCATGTTTAAAGCCCAATGCAAAAGTTGCAATTATCAAATATCAAAATTGCAATTACTAAGGGCAATAGTTGCAAATACTAAAAGAAGAGGGAATGATAGACTTCTATTCAACCCTAAATACTTGCAGGATGAGGATAAAAGCCAAAAAGAGAGTGCAAAGATAACAAATTCGTTGATAAAAGATTTGGATTTAGGGTAACTTGCTTCCCAAGTTATCCCGAAAATCCAAAATAAAGAGTCGAGATACAACTTCCAGAAGAATCAACCCTGATGGACGGACCAGAGGAGGCCACGCGCGAAAGCGCGTGGCCATCAGCCACCACTTGGCCGCGAAAACGCGGTCCAAGCCGCGTTTTCGCGGCATTCCTGACTTATCTGGCCACCAGTTTTCGTGGAGGAGTCGTTCTGGGACTCTACTTCCTTCTGCACCTATAAATACCCCTGCAGAGCAACCGAGAAGGGGGGACAGCGAGCTACAGAGCAAAAATCTAGGGTTTTTAGGCTAACTTGTAATTTAGGTTAGGTTTTATTTTCGTTTTCTTTTGTAATTTTTGTAACTGAGAGGAGAGGATGCTTTCATGGAGGAAGGAGTTCATACTTGTACTGAGGTGACATCGGTGTAAGTCTTACTTTTCCTCCATTGTTAATAAAATCTGCTCAAAGTTTGTCTTTATTTCTATTTTATTTTTGTTCTTTTATTCTTGTTCTCTATTCTTGTTTTACTTTAATTCTCTCTCTGATGTCTTGCAAACCATGAGATCCGATCGCTTCGAGACTGCCTAGCCGAAGAAGTGCCCTTGATGGCCTATGGAGATGAACAAGCCTTCTCTTTAGTTTGTCTTTTCTTTTCGTAGTGTAGATCGCGAAGGTGGAAGATCCTATACGCCATACTTGAATGCCTTCTAAGACAAGGTAAGTCGTTGCAACAGAGCAAAGGTAAGCAGGGCAGAAGAGGTAGGTATGTGTTTAATTTTCTGTCTTTTATTTCTTTAGTATAGATTACCACATCTTCCACATCTTTCCAATTTCTTTACCGACTCATTGTAAATACCGCTTCTACTTCTCCATCTTCTTAACCTACCGCTTTCTTTCTAACCTAACTTTTCTTTTTAATAACTAAAAGAAGAAATTTTTAGAGAACTTACTTAAACGCTTCCATCGCTAGTCCCTCCCTGAGAATCACGACCCGCATAGCCATTGCTACCGCGGATTAGAATTGAGCACCTTGCACATCCTTTTCCTAAATCTAATATTCTTTATTTTTGTGTGCAGGAAAAAATCTCAATCATTTATGAGATAGAGCTCTAATTAAATGGCTTCACAAATGTGTTGGCCCAAAGGCCTTCCACCCTAGTTTTGATGATGATTAACTCATGTAGTTATGTTCACTAATAATCTTGTGGTGTTTAAGTTTCAGATTCATTAACCAAGATATTAGTTGATGATTAGCTTCAACAAGGAGGTTAGAAGCTTTTCATGGTGATTCCAGGGCTCAACTTCAAGATCATACATTGCCTAGCCCATGGATGGAGTTTTGGAGCAAGTCAACTTGAAGATGAAGATCATCAAGAAGACTTAGGTATCCTAGTTTAGTTTAGTGTGTTTTAGATCCATTTGTAAAGCTTAGTATAGTTGATATGCTCAAGTGCACAAATACACACGTTTTATGTTTGGTTTTTAGTTTTCATGAATAATAAATCAAAACAAGTTTACTTTATTTCTATGTATATTAGATATGTTCTAGATATACATACATGCTTTAAACTTGCTAGACAAACTTATTTTGACTTTCCTATTCATGTATTGAAAAATCAAGTTTGATAAAATACAAGTGTTGGTTTTTGATAAAATTTACAAGACACGAAAATAAATTGATATGTTGATATATGTCTTGAAATTGTTATCACAAGTTTGTGTTTCAATACAAAATGTTAAAACAAGTTTTATAGAATTTTCAGAAAAGATAAAAGATTTTTCAAAAATATTTAACATGTGTTTCTGACCCAGGTTTGTGCTGACAGGCCAGGTCGGTCGACCGTACGGGTCGACCGCACCAAAGGCCGGTCGACCCCACGGGTCGACCGACGTGCACAGACTTGTGCACGTCTGGCAGGCACAAACTCGGTCGACCGTCAGGGTCGACAGGGTCTGAGAGCTCTGCTCTCTGTTTGTTTGGGTCGACCGTGCCGGTCGACCGTGTTTGCCCAACGGTCACATTTCTGACCGTTGGCGGTCGACCCGGACGGTCGACCGGTAGCCTGTCAGGCTGCCAGCTCAGCCTAACGGCTAGTTTTCTGATGGACCTATATAAACCCCATTTCTTTGGGATTTTGGCCAAGGTTTTTAGAGACAAAATTTCTAGACTTTCTCTACTGTTTTAAAAGAGTTTTAAAAGAGTTTTGTGCCAAAAAGATTTATCTTTGTATTGTTTTGGGTTTTTGGAAAATCAAAGAAAACTAGATTTTTGGGATATTGATTTGGTCTTTTATTTCTATCATCTACAAGAGATTTCCCAAGTAGTTTTTCTTTGTTGCTTGTTTCCAAAACACCTAGTTTTCCACACTTGAGCTATCATCTATCCTATTCTATTAGGATCTTGTTTTTTGTGGAAAAAGAGATTGGTTTGTGGTTGAAAGAAACCACTTGTTGTAGACACCCTTGTTCTTGTTGTATCCCTCTTTGGTAGAGGTTGATCGGGTGATTGGTTTGCTCCCTCTTTGGTAGAGGTTGAGGCTTGTGGTTTGCTCCCTCTAGTGAGAGGTGGAGTTTGGTTTGTAAACCCTCTTCGGTAGAGGTGTTGGTTGTTGTATTGGTTACGGGCCTACCCCTCGGTTGTGAGGTGGTTGTTTTGAGAGAGGAGTTTGGTACTCCTAGAGTTGTAACAAATCCTCTTCGGTAGAGGTTCCCTCGGTGGGAGATAGTGGATTGGAAATCCTACACGGTGGTGTAGGCGGGGATGTAGAGCTAGGGGCTCGAACCTCGAAACATATCCTTGTGTTTGCGTTTGATCCAATATCTCTCAACTCTCTCTCTCTTTATTTGTGCAAAGCATCATTCATATCATCATATCATATTTGCTTGTGTTGAGCATAATTCATATTGCCATATCATATCTATTTGCTTGCATTGTACCTTGCATATTTCATATTGTTATATCTTGTATATGCTTGGTGTTTGTGTGTGCCTCACTTGTACTTAACCACAAGAGCTTCACATAGCACCTCAACCCATTCAAGGGGAATCAAGAGGAGTTAGTCCAGAGCCCTTCACGGGGAATTCGGCTACACTTGTGTGTTGTATTAAGTGTGTTGCAAGAATTGTTTTAAGCTTCCTCATTTAGAGCACTTAGTTCACTAGATTAGCACTTGCACCTATTCACCCCCCCTCTAGGTGTTTTTTCAATTGGTATCAGAGCTAGTGCTCCTGATATTAGGCTTAACATCCTAGGAGTGAGATCCATTTGGTTGCTAATCTATTGTTTGCATTTGCTTGTTTGCACACTCATATAGTTTACCATGGACTTCATGACCCCACCTAGCTTTGACCCTTCCAACATTGTTGTTTGGAAGTATAGGATGTCCATGTACCTAAAGACCCTAGGTTTGCATGTCTTTCTTGCGGCCACCAAGAAATGCTATCTTGGAGATCGCAATCATATAGGGGCCAATGCACAAGCCCTAGAGGCCATTAGAAGCACATTACCTAAAGAATATCTTTTACTTGCTTCTAACTTTGATTCCTCATTTGCAGTGTGGAACATGTTGACAACCACCACCACCTGCAAGCTTCAAGAACGAATTCAACCGGAGGAGTCTAGTGGAGAATCCGATTCTCAATGCTTAATGATCCAAGGGAATGACTCCCTTGAGGTACATTCGGAACCCCACTTAGATTGTGATGATAGTGCTAGTTCTTCATGTGATGATAATATTGATCCCCATGCTTTAAATGAAGAACTTTTCATAGGTTGTGAAAAACTAATAGAAAAATATAATTTGTTGAAAAAGAAGAGTCTAGGCATTAATAATGAAAATAAAAATTTGATTGCTAGACTTGATGTTGTTTTGCAAGAGAAGGTTGAGGTCTATAATGAAAGGGATTCATTGAGATCTCAATTAGAACTTGCACTTAAAGAAAATGAGTTTTTAAAATCTAAAAATGATTGCCATGCTATTTTGAAGAAAAATGAAAATTTGTCTTCAAAAGTTGATTTTGTTTTAAAAGAGAATGTTGCTTTGAAAAATAAAATTATTTCTATTTCAAATGAGTTGAATGTTTGTTTAGATAAAAATATTGTTTTACAAAATAAGATTGATGCACATGTTTGTCATGCTAAGATAGTATCACACACTTCACCTATTGCATGCCACACTTCTTCTTTAATTGATAATGATATATCCATGCTTAAGAAGAAGGTTGATTGTTTGAGCTCCACTATGAGCCAATGTGCCATGAACCACTCACGTTTGGAAATCTTGGTTCGAAAGAAACAAGTTCCATCCTTTATGCATGCACACCCTCCACGGCATACACATGCTCCACACGGACACTCTCATCACATGTATGCTCATGTGTACACTTGTACACATTGTGGACGTAAGGGCCACCTTGCTAAATTTTGCTTTGATAGATTACACAATGTAAATTTAGTAAAGAAATTTGTTTGGGTTAGAGAAGGGACTAACCCCCATGGACCCAATAAGATGTGGGTACCAAAGACCACCCCTCCTTTGTTTAATGTAGGTGTGGGCTCTCACATGACGTGAGAGTGAAGGTACCTTGGGGTGAATGCGTTCCGTGCTTAAAGAGAATCAATTGGATGCATCACTTTCAAGGGAAGTTTGGTGGAGAGGACCACCATGTTTTGGAGAACTAGAGCGGTGCCCTCATTGGTTTTGGTATCGAATCTCTAACTCCTTATGTTTACATGCTTTCCATGTTTATCTTTCATAGCATGTTTTTGATGTTTGTTGATTACTATGAAAATGCCATGCTTATTAGATTAGTGATACACATGTATAGTATTTGAGACACTCATGTTTAATATGGATTATTATTTTGTGTTCTCATATTTGATTAGCCATCATGTACATCATAAATCTAATAACATGTGAATATTCATAATAATCATATTTATGTTTATCATGATGATTTTTGTATTTGTTTTTGATGCTTCATGTTTTGAATATATGTTTAGATGTTAGTTTTTCATTAAGACTAGGATTTATACTTGTGCATATAGTGGGCCACAAATAAATCTATATATGTTGGGCTTGATTGCTTATTTGTTCCTATTAAATGTGCTAGTATAGTCTAGTTTTGATGAGTCATACATTTTAAACTTGTATTCTCATTTTTGAATTTGTTTTATGATTGAGTGTTTCACTTCATGTATATGTTTGTATTGCCAAACTTTAAGATATACATGTATACCCCTTGAGTCATTTGCCCTTCATGCAAATCTATATATGGACTCAATTGTGTTTAGGGATATGTATGTATACTTATTGTGTTGACAATTCATACATATACCTTGAAATGAAATTTGTTTCGATGAAGATTTAGTTTTTCTTGATTTTGTGTTTAATTATTTAACTTCATGTATATGTCTATCTTGTCCAAACTATTAGATATACATGTTTATCCTTTTGAGCCACGTGCCTTCATGCATATATAATTTGTGGACTCTTTATATTTTGGATATGTATGTATACTTTAGTTTGTATTAGACATACATATGCCTTGAAGATTAAATAGTTTAGATGATTTTTATGTTTTCATGTTTTCATTGTTTAAGGAATAATTGAGCTTAATGAAAAATTTTCATGATTATGATATTCACACTTTATTTGTACACTCACATTTATTACTTGCTCATGTTTTATTTTCATGAGTCATATTTATGCCTAATTGTAATTAGAGTGTTGATTATCATGTGAATTTCATGTTTTATGAAAATCTTTTTTGTTTTATTCCTTACTTGAAGGATTTCGTACTAGTTAACAAAACTTTTCATTTTAACTAGTTCGTTTTCTTCGTTGTGTTATGAGGTATACACATGCTTTTATTGTTATGTCAATTAGTATCATTAAACTCTTTCAATTGGTATCATTTTGATCTTTTTGTATACTCATATGTTTATTGTGTATGTATATTTTCTATTGGTATCATCTATTGGTGATTGGTACTCATTCTATTTCATACACATATATATGTTTTATTTGTGCTATTATATTTCTATATCTTGAGCACAAATTTTGTTTATGCTAGAGCTTGAGCTTCAACTATTATTTCAATTGATTTAGTTTTCAATTGGTATCTTATTACAAGCCTACGCATAGTTTTTGTTGGTATTTCATAAAGGAGGAGAAAATTCGATTTTCATATTTCAATTGGTATTTTTATTTCCACTCCCTTACTTTATGATAGAAAATAGTCATTTAAATTGTTTATTTGGCTTAAAAAGAAAAATACTATCTTTTGATATCAAGATGTCTTGTGTTTTAAACTGGTATCTAAAATTTTGTTTAAAGTAAAATACAAAAGTTTTAATTTGTATTGACTATATGCAAGGAGAGTTTAACATCTCTTCTACATATAGATTCATGTTGAGTGTATTGTATATTGAAGAGCTTAACATCTCTTCTTTATGTGGTACACGTGTGTAGGGGGAGCTTCACATCTCCTCTTATGCATTACATAATGTGTGTTATGTGTCCCTCCTTCATGTAATGCATATGTGTAGGAAAGCTAACTTAGCGTCTTCCTCTTCATAAATGTATATAGCATATAACATTTATTGATCTTTGTTTACTTTCAATTGATATCAAGATGCTAATTTGTCATTCTTTGGTATCTTAATTGATTGTAACCCCTTATTGACTTTGTTTTTTGTTTTTAGACAAAAAGGGGGAGAACATTGTTTTATTGTTTTGATTGACAAAAAGGGGGAGAAAGATTTTTACCCCTCATTTTATTGTTTTGATTGTTTACCCCTTTGTTGATGATTGACAAAAGGGGGAGAAAGATTTTGAGTTTATAAGCTTTATATATGCATATTTATATTTTTGCATATATTAAGTTTAATATAGTTTAATGTTAATTGATCTCTAGAACATGTTTTGTTTTGAATATTTCATTTGGGATCTAGAGCATCTTGTTTATGCATTGTCATTCATGCATATTTATGTTTATTTGTTTTATGCATGAGTTAAGGGGGAGCTTCTTTGAAGCTTAATTTTAATCCATGCATATATAACTCCATGAGTTTTGTCATCATCAAAAAGGGGGAGATTGTTGGCCCAAAGGCCTTCCACCCTAGTTTTGATGATGATTAACTCATGTAGTTATGTTCACTAATAATCTTGTGGTGTTTAAGTTTCAGATTCATTAACCAAGATATTAGTTGATGATTAGCTTCAACAAGGAGGTTAGAAGCTTTTCATGGTGATTCCAGGGCTCCACCTTCAAGATCATACATTGCCTAGCCCATGGATGGAGTTTTAGAGCAAGTCAACTTGAAGATGAAGATCATCAAGAAGACTTAGGTATCCTAGTTTAGTTTAGTGTGTTTTAGATCCATTTGTAAAGCTTAGTATAGTTGATATGCTCAAGTGCACAAACACACACGTTTTATATTTGGTTTTTGGTTTTCATGAATAGTAGATCAAAACAAGTTTACTTTATTTCTATGTATATTAGATATGTTCTAGATATACATACATGCTTTAAACTTGCTAGACAAACTTATTTTGACTTTCCTATTCATGTATTGAAAAATCAAGTTTGATAAAATACAAGTGTTGGTTTTTGATAAAATTTACAAGACACAAAAATAAATTGATATGTTGATATATGTCTTGAAATTGTTATCACAAGTTTGTGTTTCAATACAAAATGTTAAAACAAGTTTTATAGAATTTTCAGAAAAGATAAAAGATTTTTCAAAAATATTTTAACATGTGTTTCTGACCCAGGTTTGTGCTGACAGGCCAGGTCGGTCGACCGTACGGGTCGACCGCACCAAAGGCCGGTCGACCCCACGGGTCGACCGACGTGCACAGACTTGTGCACGTCTGGCAGGCACAAACTCGGTCGACCGTCAGGGTCGACCGGGTCTGAGAGCTCTGCTCTCTGTTTGTTTGGGTCGACCGTGCCGGTCGACCGTGTTTGCCCAACGGTCACATTTCTGACCGTTGGCGGTCGACCCGGACGGTCGACCGGTAGCCTGTCAGGCTGCCAGCTCAGCCTAACGGCTAGTTTTCTGATGGGCCTATATAAACCCCATTTCTTTGGGATTTTGGCCAAGGTTTTTAGAGACAAAATATCCAGACTTTCTCTACTGTTTTAAAAGAGTTTTAAAAGAGTTTTGTGCCAAAAAGATTTATCTTTGTATTGTTTTGGGTTTTTGGAAAATCAAAGAAAACTAGATTTTTGGGATATTGATTTGGTCTTTTATTTCTATCATCTACAAGAGATTTCCCAAGTAGTTTTTCTTTGTTGCTTGTTTCCAAAAACACCTAGTTTTTCACACTTGAGCTATCATCTATCCTATTCTATTAGGATCTTGTTTTTGTGGAAAAAGAGATTGGTTTGTGGTTGAAAGAAACCACTTGTTGTAAACACCCTTGTTCTTGTTGTATCCCTCTTTGATAGAGGTTGATCGGGTGATTGGTTTGCTCCCTCTTTGGTAGAGGTTGAGGCTTGTGGTTTGCCCCCTCTAGTGAGAGGTGGAGTTTGGTTTGTAAACCCTCTTCGGTAGAGGTGTTGGTTGTTGTATTGGCTACGGGCCTACCCCTCGGTTGTGAGGTGGTTGTTTTGAGAGAGGAGTTTGGTACTCCTAGAGTTGTAACAAATCCTCTTCGGTAGAGGTTCCCTCAGTGGGAGATAGTGGATTGGAAATCCTACACGGTGGTGTAGGCAGGGATGTAGAGCTAGGGGCTCGAACCTCGAAACATATCCTTGTGTTTGCGTTTGATCCAATATCTCTCAACTCTCTCTCTCTCTTTATTTTGTACAAAGCATCATTCATATCATCATATCATATTTGCTTGTGTTGAGCATAATTCATATTGCCATATCATATCTATTTGCTTGCATTGTACCTTGCATATTTCATATTGTTATATCTTATATATGCTTGGTTGTTTGTGTGTGCCTCACTTGTACTTAACCACAAGAGCTTCACATAGCATCTCAACCCATTCAAGGGGAATCAAGAGGAGTTAGTCCAGAGCCCTTCACGGGGAATTCGGCTACACTTGTGTGTTGTATTAAGTGTGTTGCAAGAATTGTTTTAAGCTTCCGCATTTAGAGCACTTAGTTCACTAGATTAGCACTTGCACCTATTCACCCCCCTCTAGGTGTTTTTTTCAAAATGTATTATCAGAATTAAGTTCCAACATTCTCCCCCTTTTTGATGATAACACTTTGTGTGCATGAAAACTCTCCCTGCAGAGAATATGTTATATGTTCTCCCCCTGCATAGAACAGATTATAACAAATATAGAAAAACATATGTTCTCCCCCTGCAAAAAATATATCATAACATATATATACATATGATAAATGTTTGAAATATTTTTCTTATGAAACTTTTTATAGGGTACCTGAAAAATAAACATTAAAATGGTACCAATCATTTATAAGATCAAAGTATTAACCTTTAGGAATCCAAACCCAATTTGAATTTGGTTTTCATCTGTTAGTATACATATAATTGCATGAATTACATATAGAATGTATGTATGATGCAATATAAGTATTTTTATCAATAATACTTAAGTTTTTATGAATCCATATGAACTTATTCTTAATTCTTTTTGAAATAATATCAGTATTTCTTTTCACAAAAGAATTATATGGATTATGATTCTTTTTACTAACATGTATAGATTTTCCACTTTGATTTAAGAATCCAAGACCATAATGATTATATGACATCTTTTGATATGATAATAAATCAATTAACTTTTCTTTTCCTTGATTAAATTTAGTCACATTTTTCAAAATCTCTTCATACTTCATTTTGAAACTTGATATGTCTTTATTTAAAACAGTAATTCTTTCATTTAAAGACAAAGTTTTCTTTTTAAGCATAATATTTTCTTTTATAAAAATTCTCACTATCCTTTTTCAATGATGATATCACTTTTTCAAAATCATCTTTTTGAGAATTTATAGAAGAAATTTGAGAAACATAACAAGAATTTTCTATGATAAGTTTTTCATTTTCTTTTGACAAAATTTTATTCTTTATCTTTTCATTCTTACAATCATTGTATAATTCATGAAATGCATCTAAGAGTTCAGTATATTGTACCTCATCTTCTTCTTGAGTCATGAAATAAATGTTGGCATGTTCAGTGTCTTCTTCTTCGTCAGAGGAAGAGAAATCACTATTCTCCCATGATGCTTGATAGTTTTCTTCTTCGTCAGAGGAAGAGGAATCACTATTCTCCCATGACGCTTGATAGTCTTTCTTTTTTTTGAACTTTTTGCTCTTGAATTTACCTTTGTTTTTGAGCAATTGGCAATCCTTCTTCATATGACCTGTTTTATTACAATTAAAATATTTAAACTTACCTTACTTCAAGAACTTTCTGAACTTTCTTGAGAGTATTGCCATTTCCTCTTCATCGTCATCTGAATTGTCCGTATCTGAGGATGCATGGAAGGCAAGTTCTTTCTTCTTTGAGAAAGGTTTTTGTTCATCCTTCTTTCTGTCTTCTAGTTGTACTTCATATGCCATTAAATTACCAATGAGGTTTCTAATGACATAGTGGAGAGATCATTTGCTTTTTTGATTGCAGTTGTCTTCTTCTCCCAATCTGATGTGAGTGTACGAAGGATCTTGCGAATTTTTTCGACTTTGGTGTATTCCTTTCCAAGGGATGCTAAGGAATTTGTTATGTCGGTGAACCTTGTAACCATTTCTGAGATGGTTTCATTCTCCTTCATTTTGAATAGTTCAAACCTGTGGACAAGAATAGAAATTTTAGATTCTTTAACCTTATTTGTGCCTTCATGTGTTACCTATAGAGTGTGCCATATTTGATTTGCAGATGTGGTTGTTGACACACGATTGAATTTTTTTTTGGTTAAGGCACAGAATAATGCATTCATCGCTTTGGCATTAAGAATCGCATTCTTCTTTTGATCATCACTCCAAGCGCTGTAATTGGTAGTCAGTTTGGTGTACACTGCTTCTACTATATTCAATTATTTGTAGTTGAGCGATTGCAAGTAAATCTTCATTCTACACTTCTAGTAGTTGTAGTTCGATCTATCAAATAGTGGTGGACGTTGTATAGAATGTCCTTCTCTGAATTGCGATGAAGGAAACTCCGTTGCCATCCTTGTAGGTTGTTGACTGGGTATGCAGGGCTCTGATACCAATTGTACGATCTAAAAATAACGTTAACACTCAAACAAAGATATTAGAGTTAAATAAAAGAACTTGCATAAAAGGAAATAAATCACAGAAAGTAAATCAAACGCAAACACAAGTAATTTATCCTGGTTCGGACCTCTTGACCTATATCCAGTCCCCAAGCCACCCGCTTGAGATTTTTCTTTAACTTTTGATTTTGTACACCCAAAATCAACACCTTGTAAACTACTTGACAAATCCCCTTTGCCAAATGTATACAACTCTTCTTACAACCAAGAAGACACAATACCTTGTACAATCTCTCTTCAACCTGAAAGCGCTCTTGTACAATCTTTTTCTTTGAGTGATTATAAACAATCCTATAAGCCTTGAATCTGTATGTGATCGTGAACAAGGACTCTTATAGGTGGACTCTCAGAAATCTTCATTAAAGGATTGGAATTTGAATGAAGAATTGAAAGTGGAAACAGTTTTCTGAAAAATAGATTTTTGAACAGAGTTTTTGGGCAGAAAATTATTGATTTGAATTGGTGTTTTTAGCCTAGGACAACATCCCTATTTATAGCTGAAATCTATGGTCAGTTAGGGTAGTTATCAGGACAAATTTGAATATTGAAACGTTGGATAAAACACCAAAAATCAGAAACTGTCCAACAGTCAGAAACTATCATTAGTCGACTAGGGTCTAAGGGTTAGTCGACTAGAAGAACAACTTTTGCCTATATTAGTCGACTAATAATGGAGCAAGTCGACTAGGGAAAGACTGATACATGTGACATGTTTCTGGAAACTGAATTTAGTCGACCAGTAAAAAGTATAAGTCGACTAGGACATATATTAGTCGACTATAAAGACTTATAAGTCGACTAATAGTGCATACAGATCAGAAACAGAAAGTTGGTATGCATCTTAGGCAAAACTAAGTCGACTATAGTTAGGAGGTAGTCGACTATAGTTGTTATTAGTCGACTCATCAAGAGTATAAGTCGACTATATGACTTATAATATTTGTGTGTATTCAAGACTTTTAACATTCTAATTAACAAATAATATACATCCATACCATTGTCCTTGGGAAGTCTTGAGCATGTAGAACGCTGAGTAAGCTTGTGAGATAGAGCTCTAATGAAATGGCTTCACAAATGTATCATCAGAATCAAGTTCCAACAATACGCAGCAGGCCTGTCGACAGATTGTATAACTCTAAACTCTCGGTAAATGCTTTTGCATGCAGACTATCGACAGGCGTCGACAGCTGATTGAGCCTGTCGATGAACTAAAATTCTGTCTGTCGACAATTTCTTGGTCCAGTTGACAACACTACCTTGGCCCGCTTGCTTCTGCCTTGCCTTCTTACATGAGTCCCTCTCTCTTTAAAAGAGCTCATCCTCGAGTTCCAACCTGGATATAGCTGCTCGGTAGGGACTTTTTCAGCTAGATTCTTCCTCTCGTCAAATATTCCACCATCATATTTTCTTCTTCAAAGAATTTCTTTCATCTCTTCTTGTCAGATGTTGTCTCATACTTTTTATTAGATTTCTTCACAAAATCTACTCTATTTTGCGTGCGAGGAAGTCCTATCACAAAATTCTTGCCCTCTTCGTTGTGGCCCTTAGATATCAACTCTTCAATCTTCTCCTTTATAACTTCGCTCTCTTTAGGATGCATTCGGTAGTGTGGACACGATGTTCTCACAGCTTTCATTATCAATGATGAGGTTGTATACCTTTTTTTTGACCGAGCACCTTGAGTAAAAAATTTGATGTCGTTGTGTAGTTTCGGAGGCCTTCTTGTTACATAGAAATCACTGAACAATCCAACTCCAGAGTCTCCTACTCTTCAGCAAAATCTGAATCATTTAGCTCCTCAATCTCAATCTCTTCCTCTCCGTCATCTTTGTAATCCACCATATTGACTTACTTTCTCTTAGGGCATTCATTGGACATGTAATATCCAGTTTTGATTTTAAGAAAAATGTAGCCGATCAATGGTATTTGAAATTTGATCAAGTAATATCTAGTTTTGATTTTAAGAAAAATGTAGCTGATCAATGTATTTACCACAAATTTAAAAGGAGTAAATTTATATTTCTTGTGCTATATATGGATGATCTTCTATTAGCAAGTAACGATATAGATTTTCTACTTGAGACCAAGAGTTTTCTCTCAAAGAATTTTGAGATAAACGAACTTGGAGACACTTTTTTTATGATAGGCATCCAGATTTAACATGACAGGACACGTGAAATATTAGATTTATCACAAAAGGCTTATATCGATAAGGTACTAAATAGATATGGCATGAAGAATTGCTCTCGGGAAAATAAGTTGAGTCTACTCCAACGACTCAAGAATGACCTACAGAGAGAGTAAATGAAAGACATTTCATATGCATCAGTGGTTGGAACTCTGATGTATGCTCAAGTTTGTACCCCTCCAGACATAGCATATACTATTAAAAAACTTGGCAGATACTTAACAATTCCGGGATTGATCACTGAAAGACTGCCAAGAAGGTAATGCGATATCTTCAGAAGACTACATGAAATCTAATCAGTTGCAGCTGATCGGATACACAAATTAAGATTATGTTGGTGTATCGATAATAGAAAGTCTACTTCAGATTACATTTTCCTAATTGTAGGAAGATGGTGGATTTAGTCGAAAGGCCATTACAGCTACACTGTGACAATAAGAGCTATAGAGGTCTACTGCAATAGTGACAAGAGGTCAGCAAAGTCGAAGCATATCGACATCAAGTTTCTTGTCATTAATGATAAAGTTCGGAATTATATTGTGTCTGTTGATAGTATTAGTACTGCTCTTAACACTACAGATCCACTAATTAAAGGACTTTCACTTAAAGTATTCTTAGAGCATATTGCTCATTTGGGGATAGCTAGTCATGATGATATTATGGTTTACTGGGAATGGATAATTTCATGTAATAGACATTATTTCTAAGTGCACTTTATGTATATTTGTTGATTCTGATAATAAGTGATAACTACTTTCTTTTGAATTTAATTTGCGCATTTGAGTTTGTTAGCAGTTGACTCATTAGAGTCATAAAGTTGGACTCGTTGGAGTCATAAAGTGGAAACCAGTTGAAATTGTATCTTATTTGATCAGAGGGTATTTTCACGCCACACGTCCACATTTGATCTATACCGTTAAGAGTTTTGAAACTTATGATATGAAAGATCCTACCTCGACTATACAGAAGGTAACGACCGTCATGTTCGGTGGCAGAGCACTTAATGGACCAGATTGTTTTAAAATGTGGTTTGTTGACGGTTAAAGTTTTGACGTCATAAAGTTATGCATAATATCTATTCAGTACGACTTTCTTGGCCCAAATGGGAGATTGTTAGACTTAATATGCTTTAAAGTCTAATTTAATTTAAGCCTAAAGTCCATTGGATATTTGCACCCGCCTACTTTAACATATGTTATTTGACCCAATAAAGAATTGATCAACCCGAAATGGCTTGGGTCTAGACACTTCAATTACACTTAGCCATGAGTGTATCTAAATTAAAATGTGGGACTCATTTACACGTGTGGAACTCGGATTGTCAATCAAGGTCTAGATCTATGATAAGTTGAACTACGATTTCTTGATGCTGTATATATCATGGGTATTGTTCCCTCTCCAACACAATGACCTCATCCCTCTCTTGGAGGCTTCTCATCTCCTCTAAGAATCAAGAAGAAAACTTGGTGGCTGGAGAGAAGAATCTTCTCCCTCAACTTTGACATCCTCGAGATCATGCAACTTTCGGCATCCCTTTGGTGATGGAATCGGTATGCCTAAAACCTTTCTTTCCTTTGATCATAATAAAGAGGTTATACATGTATGAGATCATGCATGAAATAATTATTAGATTTAACAAGTGTATTGTTTTTGTTCTTATTGTTATTGGGAATAAGCCCATACAAACCTACAACCTTTTTATTCGAAGAGTTGGTGCAGTTCACGAAGAACAAAGCACTTATGTCATAGAAATGAAAACGGCAATTTTTCAAAAAAAAAAATTTCTAAAAAAAGTTTAAAAATAGACCTCTCCAAAAATATTTTTAAGAATAGACCTCTAACACGTCACTTCGGCTCCACGTTAGCGTTGGATGCCATTTGTGGCATTGGCGCTGGCAGGGGACGTTTATTAGTTTGCCTGGGGTTGACAACCCCGAGTAAACCAATATTTTTCCCCTGTGCTCGGTCGATCGAGGTTGCCAATCCCAATCGATCAATTTTTTCAGTTTTGAGCTTGGTCGGGGTAGGCAACCTGGCAAAACAAGAGTTGAGCAATATAATTGTTCAAATCTGTTCATTTGGCTTCAATCAGCATGCATGGTGAGCATGCATACATGAAGGAACATGCAAAAAAAAAAAAAAATTGGGTTGGCCGGGTTACCAATCCCGGCCAAGCCATGCATGAGGTTAAGCAAGTGAATGTTGTTTACTTGAAATGTGGAGAGAAGTTCAGCCGGAGTTGGCAACTCGGGCTGAGCCAACAAATAAAATAAAATAATATATATATATATATATATATATATATATATATATATATATATATATATATATATATATATATATATATATATATATATATATCTTTTGACAGGGTTGCAACCCCAATCGAATCAGAAACGCCCTCCGTCAGCTCCACACTAGCGGCCAACGCTGACGTGGCCTGTCAGAGATCTATTCTTGGAAATATTTTTTGGGGTCTATTTTTGAAATTATTTTAAATAATATTTTTTTTGAAAAATGGCCCAAATAAATATACGGGTTCATGTGTCACAGAAATAAATATACATAAAGGTAAATTCAGACGGGTGTGAAAAGAATTTTTTTTCTAGTGTTAAAGTGCAATTTATATATTATTAGTAAGAAATTATCAAACCGAACAAAGTGAGGTTTCTTTCTTGACTCCTTGCATTTTATTTGTCTGTCTGTCCTCTAAAAAAGAGATTCATAAAGAACTGAGAGGTCCTCTCCTCCCCCCTCTTCCCGCCTCCTCCCTCCTCTCTTCCCTCTCCCTCTCCCATCTTTCCACTCTTTCTTCTGTCCCTCTTCCCCCTCTCTTTTTCACTGCTCAGTGTCATTACAAGCGGTAATCTGGTAACTTGTACTCTGTAAAAACTATAAATTGAGGCTAGCAACCAATCGTGACCGAGTTTTTTTTAAGAGGAGCCCTCTACAAAATACATAATATAAACAAAAAAAAAAAAGCCCATGTTCTGTTTCTCAAACGGCCCATCTAAATCTGCTACTCCGAGTTCCCATTATGCCCTTGTTCCTTTTTGTCCCTGCCCTAGCTCATTGTCCCATCTTATTTTCTCCAGCTCTCCTTCTATGCCCCAATTGTCATCTTCATCGTCATCACACAGAGAAGAAAAATCCTTTAGTCAGAGAAGAAAATCCATTGATCGATCGAACGAGAAGCAAGCAGAGAGTGAGAAAAATGAGCGGGAGCGGGTCGAAGAAGGTGGTGGAGGCGGCGGCGAAGGCGGCCAAGTCGATGATCGATTGGGACGGCATGGCGAAGCTCCTCATCTCCGAGGAGTGCCGCAAGGAGTTCGCCAACCTCCGCCGCGCCTTCGACGAGGTCAACCACGATCTCCAGACTAAGTTCAGCCAGGTATATTCTCTTTCTCTTTCCTCTGATCTACCGATCGATCAATCGGATCTAGGGGTTTGTACACTGTGTGAGGGTAATTAGCTCGAAAATGCGAAGTGTTGGATCGAAGAGGACAAGGTTGGGAATTTGGGATATTTTGTTTATTTTTGGATGATTTCAGTTGAGCTTGAAGAAAGTTTAGCTTTTGATGAGTAAATCATAATCTACTGTGTTTGTTTTTGAATTGGCGACATGATTATGTATATTAGACTGCTTTGTGAATTCTTGTTCACATTCTTTTCAGATTAGGTATTATGACAATCTTTAAATTGTGCATTTTTTATTATAAACATCGTGGATCGAGAGATATTAGCTCGAAAATGAGATTTGTTGGATTGGAGGCGATGCGGTTTGGAATTTAGAATTTGTTGTTTAATTTTGGATGATTTAAGTTGAGTTCGAAGGAAGTTTACCTTTTGACGAATAAACCATAATCTAGTGTTTTTTGTCTTTAAATTGGCAAAGAATTATCTCTATTAGGGTGCTCTGTGAATAAGAATTCACATTCTTTTCAACTTAGGGTTTATGACAATTTTTAAGTTGAGCTCACTGATGTCTCTATTCAGAGAGACATCAGATCAGGGATTATGCAGTTGTTTATCTGTGATGATATTCTATCTAAGGTTGAGGAAAATTCAGTTTTGTATGAGTAAATGTAGTTATTTTGTTGCTCTTTAAATTGGCCAAAAACAAACCCAAAAAATTATTAATTAATTATTTGCAATGCATTATGAGTTCTTATTGACATTTGTTTAATATAAGGGAATTACACATGTTGTCAAATTGAACTCACTGATATCCTTATTTATTGCTAAGGGAATTAGTTTGAAGTTTGTTATCTAATCGCATCTTATAAGGTTCTCTTTGTTTATAGCCATCAGTTGGAAAATGAGTGATATTCAATCAAGTTGTCCTTTTTGTTCCCCATTGTCACTTGATAAAAATTAGTATTGATTTGGTTAGTTACTCTGCAATTATCAAAATAATGGCTATTATAAATTATGTAATCCATTTGCAATGTCAAGTGTTCAAGTGGTAACCTGCATGAATTGTTTATTATGGATATGCATTATTTAACCGGTATGCATCTCCTTTGCTTTGGTTTATTTACTTTTTAATGTTAGATCTAGTGGAACGCGAGATAATATGAAAATATTGGGTTCAGCATGCCTACATCGACTTCATTCCTTCTTTCAAAAAGTTTTCCTGGTTGATTTATCGGAAATCAATTTTAGAACCATTATTTGGGAAAATAAGCTCATAATTGTCTTTTACTTTCCTTTCACTTCTCAATATCCAAGGATGGCATAATTTTGAAAAGCTATCCACCATCCTGATTGGCATTGAATTGCATATGACTAGCCTTCTTAAAAATTTGCCTGTTGATCCCCAATATTAAGCTAACATGAACTTTCTCCTGATTCGCACCTATCCTTATACCTTCTTCTACACTCTCACTTCTATAACCGGTAATTTAAATTTTATATATTTTTCTGCTCTCCTTTTTAGCGAGAAAGAATAAATTGATTTATAATTTTTTTGATTACCGGTCAATCCTATGTTCTCTGATTTTCTAACTTCTTTTCTTTCGCATTTTTTCACAGCATTAGGACATTTGCAAATTAGAAATACTCTCACTCAACATAATATACGCCGATTCCTTTATATGAGTTATTAGTTATTGGAATTAAGGAATAAGGGCCACAAATAATGAATTTATAGGACATAAAAGAATGAAGTAAGAATGAGAAGATCTGGACGTGCTTTATCTATCAGTTAGAACCATGGTTCAAAAATTTGGCCGATCCGGTTTCGACGCGGCCGAGTCGGAACCGGATTGGCCACCTCTGGTCTAAAACTGGGCCATGAGTCAATAGTATTGCATTATTTGGCCTGACTTGGGATGGACTCGGAGTCGACTCGGGCGTATCGGCCGATACCATCGAGTCTAGCTGAGTCCTTCCCGATCTCCGTCGAGATACGGCCAGAAAAGCAAAAAAAAGGATCCGCGAGAGATCGTTGCAGGGGAAAAAAAGAAAAAAAACACATTTTTACCTCATTGTCGTCGATTTTTCGCTCGTCGCCATTGATTTCCGTCAAGTCTCCGTCGATCTTCGAACAAGATCTCCGCCAACGCCAAGTCTCCGTCGATCTTCAAACGGAGAGAGAGATCGGAGAGGAAGAAAGAGATTGGAGGGAGGGGAGAGAGTGGGCTCCCTCCCTCCGATCTCTCTCTCCCTCTCCGATCTCCCTCTCCCTCTCCGATCTCTCTCCCCTTCTTCTCATCCACTCGCTATGTCTCTCTCTCTCTCTCACCATCCTCTTTCTCTCACTTATAAACTATCTTTTTTTTTCTTTTTTTCTTTTTGGTTTTTTCATATTGACCCCTCAAATCTTTTATATTTATAAATTTATCCCAAATTTATATACTTTTTATATTTAAACCCCTCAAATCATCATATTTTCTCAATTACCCCTCAAAACAAATTTATTTTGGACATGTGATACATGAAAATTGATGTCTACATTAGTTTAAGATTTGTCGTGATTTTTTCAGAATTTTTTGAGTTTTATTTGTTAGCGTTTTGCGTGTATCGCCCGAGTCCGTTCCGAGACGTCGCGACCGATGTGGAACGGTTCCAGCCGAGTCGGCGGCTGAGACCGCGACTTTGAACCATGGTTTGAAGCTCAGTTATGTACGCTTAATCTGGCTTGATATATGCAATTTAATGTGTTAAAATAACTCTTTTAGCAAGCTATGTGCTAATCGTGGCTTGTTATAGTGATTGAACTGCTAGATTCTCCTCTTTCACTAGGTTTTTGTTTGTTCCAATCTCCTCCTCCTCCTCCTTCTCCTCCTTTTATATTATTCTTCTTTCATGGATATTGGAAATGCAAATATTTTTGAGGGAAATTGAAATATGTTTTAGTTTTGTTCTGCTGCATAATGTCCTGTGGTTTCTCTTGCTAGATAGGCACTGATCTTTTGCTCCTATCTACAATTAGGCTAATGAAATCTATCCTTATGTTTAATTATGTAGGAACCTGAACCGATCGACTGGGAATATTACAGAAAAGGAATTGGCTCCCGCCTGGTGGATATGTATAAAGAAGCTTATGATAGTATGTCATTCCCTCCCTTCCGAATACATTATTCTGGATTATTGCTTTATACACTTTCTTTTTTAATTTTAAGCACATCTTGTAAGAAAAATCTTGGATTTTGCAAATATTGCTGTATTATTCATTTCGATGTTTCTTATGCCATCATTAAGATATGATGAAACCTAATAGTGCACAATGACACAATTGCATGTTGCTAATGTGAATAATTTGACATGCATGTTGGAGGGGTTTCCTTGGCTCCAAATTTGCTTGTAAATCTTTATTTATTATTATTATTATTTTTTTTTTTAGCAATTTCTTTGCTTTGAGAGAGCTTTAGAAGATAGAGATGGGGACATGCCCACTGTAGAACAACAATGAGTAGTTTAGTTTTTCTTCTTTTGCTGAACAAGCTAAATTGTACATATTTCACATTATAACCCATCAAGGATTTGTGGAATATATCTACTAGACTACTAAAAAGCATAACAATCTAGCTTCATTTTATCTGTTTAGGCCCTTCAAATTTGAAATTGTGCGCACATCATTCCTTAGGATGAGTCATTAGATGTTGGTCATGGTGGGCTTTGGGAATCATCTGAGACTTGAATGCTTGCTACTTATGCACAACCGATTTGACACATGACACATATACATCCTTTATGTTCTTTATGGTTAAGTTATCTCGGTATGCCTTTCTATGCTTGAACCTATCATCCCAATTGATCAAACGAGTAAACCTAGTATCTTTTAGGTAGCAAGCCCATAGAATCTTTTGTTAAGAGCTATGAAGCATGGACATGGACACACTACACAAATATGACACGCACGCACGCACACACCACGGTACCCAAATATGACACGACGCACACACTATGACACAACGCATCCTTAAAATGTGCGATACGGATACACAGTGATATGATGATGTTTATGTATGTAGCTATATAAAATATACATCAAAAGCCATAGTGATTAGGATGTGTTCTACCAAAAGTAAAATGGAAACAAAATAAAATCTAAATGATTTGCGTCCATAAAGTAAAATGGGCACAAAACAAAATCTAAATGATTTACACCCATAGCTTATAATAAATTACAAAACCTAAAAGAAACTGAAAATAATTTAAATTAACGCCTTGCTTTAGCTCATGAGGCGATTATATTCTCCTTACATAGTATTTGTTTATGTCAAAGGCCTTCTTCTTTTGCATATTTATTTAAGTGATATTTATCTCCTAGGTGTCTAACACGGCTACACTGATCTATAGTTTCTATTTATAGTTGACGCAGCGCCAGCACACAATTTATTAATTTTTTAAGATCTGATATGGGATTGTAGTGTCCAATACATGTCGGGAAGTGTCCAACCGTGTCCAACACAGATACATCAACTCACTTTGAAGTGTCTGTGCTCCATAGGTTAAGAGTGCACTTTGTAGATATGCCTCGCATTTCAGTGCATAGTCCTTTATTCTTGGAGTGCATATTTTTTTGGTTATTTATGAGTGTTATGAGTCCTCTTTGACGATTTATCAGTGAGGAGCTTCACTAGTTAATCATGTAGCTCTTAAATATTATCAAGTTTTTCAGTTCATCCAACCAGGAATTTTTTGTTTATTTCTTCATGACGGTGAGCAGATATCTAATGCAAATTTTAATATGATTGGCCTGCTTGGTGGTGTAGTTTCTACTATGGAACAGATCTTAAGAATTGTGTATTTTTGTCTATTGATCTGTTGATCATACATGATACTTACAGTTATGTAGTTTTAAATGAAGTCTTATGCATTAGCTAACACATTCTAGTATAATATATCTAAAGCATGCAACTTAGGACCACATCTATTTGGTTTCAGTCATTTCATTAACTGGACATACTT
This sequence comes from Agave tequilana, assembly GCA_038442645.1. NCBI lineage: Eukaryota > Viridiplantae > Streptophyta > Magnoliopsida > Asparagales > Asparagaceae > Agave > Agave tequilana. Next base: position 94,893 of record JAVJIF010014504.1, on the reverse strand, counting down.
GTTCACTGATACTCTTTAATCTTAATTCTGCAATATACACCTTGACGGTGACTGAATTTCTCACTCTGTGCATACTTCCTCTGCCTGAAATCCTGTATATCTTTTTCCTTGCACACACCAGTACTGTTGAGCTAAATAAGCACCATTTATTTTGCAGGCATCAAAATCCCCAAGTATGTTGACACTGTGACTTCTGAGTACAAACCCAAGTTTGATGCTTTGGTGAGACTCTTCATGTTTCCATCGGGTTTTTTATGATTATTGAATTAGTAACATCTGCGTCTGCAAGAATACACTATGGTATATTCTTTGAGACTGGAACTCAAACTGTCATATTATTTCTGTATTGTAGTTGGTGGAGCTGAAAGAAGCCGAGCAGCAGTCTTTGAGAGACTCAGAAAGACTGGAGAAAGAAATTGCAGAAGTTCAAGAGATGAAGGTGATAATCATTAATCCTAAAATTTCCCAGTAGACATCTTCTAAGGTCTTGCTTTGAAGCTTCTTCTGCTTAGGCCTCATTAAACATTTATCATATTTGTGCAGAAAAAGATTAGCACTATGACAGCAGATGAGTACTTTGCAAAGCATCCTGAGCTCAAGAAGAAGTTTGACGACGAAATACGAAATGACTATTGGGGATATTGAAGTTGGAGTTCTCTTAGTGACCCAAAGGTCTCCTTGGCTCTTCCAATAAAATTGTCTTCCCCCAATTTTTTTTTTTTTTTTTTTCACTCTGTAGTGTTGCCCATTGTTCTGGTTCATCACTGCCAACTGTCTTGAAGCTTGCAGCATTGTTTGTGTTATACCTATTCTAGGCCTGAGGGGAACCTAGCCCTCTTGTTTAAATGCCAGTCAATGTGTTCAACCACTTTGTGGCCCGGACTCGACATTTTTTCTCTGCATCTCTGCCTTTAAAGTTAGAAACATGAGTGTGCCAGGAGGGAAATAAGCATGCGAACACTTTTCGGCATCTATTTTAAGCTCAAGTGTATCAATCAATCGACTGGCTGCAAACAATGTTTATATTAGCTGAAATTTGTTGTTCTTTTATTGAGTTTTGATACTGTGGTGACTGCTTGGTTTCTGTGTGTTTATTGTTGACGCTATTTTCTGTACGCTTCTCTTCAAAGTTCATAGTTTGATTGTATTAAGGGTGGTCCTCCAGATCAGTTTCTGCTTCGGGGAGTTGACTCCTTTCTAGTTCCCATATCCAGAAACAGGAGAGGACAGCAGAATCATCATGAAAGAAAAAAGAATCTTCCATTTAGAGTACTTGACATACTACTCTTTTAAGTACTCATCCCCCATTTAGAAATACTCGACATACTTGTCCTCGTTTCCCCACTCGTTCCTTGGCTTACTGGCTTGGTTCATGGTCGTCCGCGGGTGTGAACCAACATATCGGTGTAGATTCCAGAGAGTAGGCAAAGTATTACTCTTTTCAATTTGATTCCAATCAAATATTTCTCTGGATAGACTTAAATTGGATGATGGATCCATGGCACGCAAAAGACAGACAGGGTAGATTAATCAATTCAGTTGAGCAGAAGAACCCAGCTATCTGATCGAGAGCTTTTGCCGGCGTGAAGGCAGCATTGTTCTTCAAGGAGATGCGAAGGGAGCTCACAAGGCTTCTAGGATAGTCAATGCAAGATGGTAATGTTGTGGTGAAAGCACCACGATAAACTCATGAATAAAATTTCTTTAGAAATAATTATCTACAATATTACTAATCACCAAACCCCACACCAAAAACCCCCTTGGCCCATTTATTTCCTCAAATACAGATATTATAACTACATATTGAAGAATTAGGAACTCTCCATACTCCACGCAGACAAACATACACTAAGGACCACATAAATGTGGGTGTTTGTGCACAGCAGAACTGTGTATCAGCTTGAATTTAAGCACCATGGTTGAACAAGTGGGCAACGCCGTGTTGCCACCATATAGATATCTGGAACTATGTTGTCCAAGTGACATTTGATTGATTTACAAACTCCATTAAAAGGACTAGAAGAAGTCAAAAGATATCTTCTTTAAAGGTTCCGATCAGTATTTAAGGACATGAGAGGTGGTGAAAATAATGCTTTTCTATAATAACGGGAGTAAAGATTAAAATGGCTCACCTGGCAAATTCTTGATGATTCATGGTGCGAGGAAATCAGATATTTATGAACAATCTCTTCCATGAAATCAGTGACTTCGCACTTGAAGCTTCACTGTTAACAACATATAAGCGTCTTCCTATGAAAATGAGGTGAGGAATGAAGCATGACTCTGTATTTAGAATCTCGATACAGAGCAACACTTTTGCAACTAACTTTTAGACCTAAAATCAATCCTTTGACACAATGCCGCGTTCCTGCTAAGGACGTGACAGGAGAGGACCTTGCCAAAATATATTTCTAGTGCTATCTTTAACTATAAAAATATATTAACATGGCCTTACGGTGATCGACTATGTTGGCATGATCAAGTGAACATATCGAACAGTTTGCGCTTCAGGTAAGCGATTCAAATGTCAAAAAGATGTTCACCTTCATAGCTTTCCCATGGAGCCAGCATGTGATGATAATCAGGGAAGCCTCTGCTAGCATTGACCTGCAAAGTAGCCTAAAGATTTGCATCTGGCAGAATTTGCATCTGTAATAAGTTTCAGAAGGTCCAAGGCCAGCAGGTTAGCTGAGACAATGACAAAACATCCCAGGATTTGAAATTAATGAGCATCAGGTAAACATTTCTTATATAAACAGGTGAAGTGAAGAACCCCGGACATATGAGAGACAGAAACAATTATATATGAGATATACTTATGTAGTTCTAAAAGAATTCGAGCCTAAATCCTTCCTGCTCAAATATTAACATCCGACATTCAAATATAAGATTTACTCTGTGGAAGTTGATCTATATTATTTAAAGTGACTAAAAATAAAAAATCAAATGTTTCGAATACTTTTTTCCCATCCATCAAACAGCACAAAATGGACGGTCGAAAGTAGTGAGTTGGTTAGATCTGTATTTTTAAACATACAAATTCTCGATCCAGCCATTTGATCATGATCTAAACATTTAAAAACTCGTGCAAATCAATTTTTGTTAGGTTTCAAATATTCTACACTGTTAAACTGACCAACTCGCTACTTACGCCGTCCGTTTTTTCCTACTTGATGCATGGGCAAAAAGTATTTAAAATACTTGATTTTTGATTTATAGATACTTAAAATAATATATATCAACTTTAACGGAATGGGTCTTGTATTCGGATGATGTATGGTTGTATTTGAGTTGGAAAGATTCGGGCTCGAATCCTTCCAGAACTACACAAGTTTCTCTCTTTTTGTGTGTGTAGAAAAATATATATCAGCTGCCAGCTGAGAGTGTCTCTCAGCCGGCGGTAATGTGGCACAATATTTGTCACAGTCTTCGGCAATCTTAATAACGACCTCGCTTTTGAAAATAACTGAAATTACTAAAAGTCCTTACCGTTAAAAAAAATAGTTTTCTTAGGATGATAATTTTCCCCCCTTTTATATTTCTATCTCTCTGTTTCTCCACATGCTGTCAGATTTAGTTTGGGATTCACAGAGAACGTTATTTTAAAAAAAACGAGAACAGGATCAGACATTGATGTTTAGTTTTCAGACCTACGTCTCCATCAGCTCTCTATCTAGATCTCAATTAGATTTCTCTCGGCCTGTCTATTTTAGTGTCGAGTCCCAATCATAATTCATCTCCCGCCTCCCCATCTCGTCGTTCGCTCTGCTCTCTTTCTTCCCATCTGAATATGAATCATTTATCATCAAGTTCAACTTCATCACAAAATATAAAAAATACAGTAGAAGGAAGATCCTTGGATGTTGATCAAGAGATTAGTTTTTTTTCATTTTTATTTATATTATTCTTCGTCGCAATTGCAGCTGAAAAAATTATTGGGTGTCCTAAATGAAACTGCGACCTAGTATAAATTTTATAGTAGGATGCAACTAAGGTTGCAGTTTTTAATAAATAACATCACAGTTCATTTTAAAATTCGACCTTAGTCGCAGTTTTTAATTACATTAGGTGTGCGACTTTTTGTCGCAGTCGTTTAATATATGAAAGTTCATATTTATATTTTAGACATTAATTATTCAAGGACTACGACAATAGTCACAATATTTAATAAAACACTTTCTGTAATATTATAAAACAACTTAAAGTATGCGACTAAGGTCGTAGTTTTTAATAAATAATATTATAGCTCTTTTTAAAACTGCGACCTTAGTCCCAGTCTTTACATTTAGATGTACGACCTTTGTCGCAGTCCTTTAAGATATTAAAATTCATGTTTATCTTTTAGTCATTAATTATTTAAGGAATGCGACAATAGTGATCATGATCGCAGTCTTTAATTATTAAATTTTAGATCTGTTTTTTCAATTATTTTTTTAATTTAATACAACAATTTTTTTGGTAGGAAATGAATTTGTATGGTCAAATGTCTGAAGTGTAGTTATTTTTTAGGACAATAATTTATAACAGATGATGAAGCAAACAACTTTTATAATGCTTATGCAAGGAACAGAGGTTTTGGCGTGAGAAATAAAGGAATATATAAGTCATAGAGGCCTCCGTACGAAGTTATTTGTAGAAAATATTATTGCAATAAGGAGGGTGTGAAGAAGTTGGATGACAAAAGACAAGAAGGGCTTACCGTCAATCGTCATATTGATACTAGAGTTCAGTGTCCTGCTAAGATGCAAATTTGTTTGCGTTTATTACCAGACAGAAGGTTTTAGGTGGTCACCAAGTTTGCTGCTTCGCATTCGCATATTTATCAAGTCCAGATAAGTTCCATCACTTTTATTCTTATTAGACACATCTATTAAAGATTAGCAGAAGCATTATGACTAATTTGGTTGATGTAAGAATGCGTCCTTCTAATATTTCCCGAATTGTTAATGCAATGAATCATAAAAAAATGTGAAGAAGTAAGTTCCCAACAAGTCATTGATTTTATTCGACATGAGAGAAATAATATTGGACAAGAGCTTATTTCTGTCATCAAATATTTTCAAGAGAAAGCAGAGTTATATACAGAATTTTTCTTTACCAGTGAGGTTTATCATACAGGCACACTAAGAAGTGTCTTTTGGGTTGATACAAGAGCAATATCTTCTTATTTAAGTTTTTTCCGATGTAGTGATTTTTGACACAACATACAAAACTACTCACTTGAACCTGCCCTTTACTTCATTCACTGGAGTGAATTATCATCGATAGTCTATTTTGTTTGGCTGTGCATTGCTTGCGGATGAGCAAATAAATACATTTGTTTAGCTTGTCAATAAATGCCTCAAATGCATGCATAAAATTGCACCAAAGATGATAATTACTGATCAGGATGCCCATATAGGCGATGCTATCAAGATAGTTTTTTCTAAATTCTCAGCATCGTTACTGTTTTAGGTATGTTAGAAAACACATTGGCGATTAACAAATCCCCCTGATGAACAAGTATGGAGATAATTTTGTCATTGATTTCAATTTTGGTATTTCTCCGTGATATAAGCACATGCGAGGAACGATGGAGATTGATGAAGTAAAAATATCATATAGCTGAAGAAGAAGACAGTTGATTGGTAAAAATGTACAAATTGCGTATACATTGGATTAATGCTTATATAAAGAATATTTTTTATGCTGGAATGACAAATAGTCAAATGTCTGAGAGTATTAATTTCTTTCTTGACGGGTTTGTGAATACAAACACAAAACTAATTGAGTTTGTCCAGCAATATGAAAAAGTTGTTGTTGTCCGTCGTAGAGTTGAATCTCAAGAAGACTTCATGATTTTGAATTGTGTGTCTAATTGTACATCGAATTCATATGAGAGATACAAGTTTTAAAGTTTTATACTAGAAAGATTTTTCAGTTGTTTCAAAAGGAATGAGCAGTTGTAATGAAACTCTTTTTGAAAGAGTTGAAACATGGCAGCTCAAAATAACTTATTTGGTTGGTGATTTTTCTGAATCAAAAGACAATTGGGACAAGATCAGTTATGAGAATTGTGGTGAGCTTCATGTGTCTTATAGTTTTGCCTTATTTGAAACAGAAGGAATCCTTTGTAGACATATTCTGCGCATCTTATGATGCCATCATGTGACACATATACCAGAAACTTATATACTACAAAGATAGAGATTGGATCCCGTTACAAGAATGATGTAATTAAACATGATTTGAAATATTTTCCACATCAAGGTATGCGAGAAACTGCTAGATTATAGACACTGTTATCCAAATTTAATGCAATTCTAGAATGATGTCTGATATCAATATCCATGTTTTCAAGTTGGATGGTGTGTTGGAAAGATTTGCTGTAGAAACTAGTAATGACTTCAAATCCAAGACATTAAATGATCAATCATCGCAGTCTGAAACTAATATTGGTTCTAGTTCTTCAGTTGTGGTATTTAAAGACACTGAAAAATTGACAATACGCGATCTGCTTGGTCATATGGCTACAAAGAGGAGGCCTACAATGCACCCAGGATAAAGTCTGAATTTAAAGATTCTCTATCACAGAAGGAGATGAAACACCGTGAAAAATGTCAACAGCTGAGCCATTACAAGATTGGTTATCCATTATTGGTATAACAATTTTCTCTTATATCATTTGCATTTTAGTTTGTTGTTGCAAACATTTACATAATATTTTTTAATAAATTTTTTGTATCACGTATGTTTTCTTTAATTATCACATGAATTGAATTTTTTGTTTTTTTATTCACAGAGGAAATAGTATCAAGTTGCAGCAACTGAGAATGAAGTAAGAGTTATTTTTTGCATCTTCTGGTGAGGAATGCGACCAAGGTCGCAGTATTAATGTAGAAAAGACTATTGATGAACTGTGATCTGAGTTACAGTTCAGTCAATATTATAAATTTTTGTTATTCGCTGCTCCTGTTCTGTATGTTTTATGACATTAAAGAGCTTTTCATTTATATTACCAATTTACTATGTTGCTATTTTTTAGCTTGTTTGAATATAATGAAATTTACTCTTTTTTAATGATCACTGTGATCATGATCGCATATACAATTATTTTTTTAGTTAAACTTTTCAAACTACGATTATGGTCGCTGTTTTTGAATTATTTGAATATATTGCCAACACAGTGTTTTAGTTGTGACAACGATCTTAGTCGCAGTTTTTATGATTTATTGTAGAAGATTTCATTTTATGCTGAACAGGTGCAACCCTATTCTTAATTATATGGATATGATCACAGTCGCAGTTTTTGGTGAAGATCACATACACATTATCAGGTAGTGCGACTTGTATACATGCTTTCAAGTAGTCGTTGTTTTAATATAGTTTTATACATAAACTTTTGCAGCGATCTTGTCCGTAGTCTATATAAAAAAAATGAGAATTTTCCATCAACAAAAAAAAAGTGCGACCATAGTTAACTTCTCACATAAACCTCACAAGAAAGGGCATTAAATTTTAAGATAGAAGAAAAATTTATTTATTTAATGGATCTTATAAAATAAGGCATTAAAATACCTACAAAGATGACAGTTGTGATATTGATTATGAAAATAACGTAATATTTTTGTCGTCCTCGTCATCACCATCATAATCATCTTCATCTTCTTCATTCTGATTTTCTTCCTCAACCGTCTCACTTTCCTCCTCTTCTTCCTCCGCAGAACCATCGCTCTCCTATTCGCTTTTTCCCTCTTCTCGAGGGTACTTCGATTCATCCATAAATTCTAAGAAATAGGTTGTCCATATCGAGCTCTTCCTCCGACCCATACTGAGGAAATATATTCGAATAATACTCCCAATCATCATTAGAGGAATTGCTGCGTTCAGGGGAAGATAGAGAAGAAGACATTTTTAAATTTTTAGAAATTTTCGAACCTAAGTTTATAAATCTAATTTTGACTGTTATTTTTCTAATAAACGAGACCTATAATATATAAAACATTCAGAAAGTTCAAAAGGTTAATGCTATCAAATAATGTGAACATGACCGAAATTTATTACTTGGGTTTTCGAAAATAGTTATTTAGAAGACTTTGAGTTTTCGAAAACTAGATAAAAAACTAAGAAGTTATTTAATTAAATTATTTATGGCTGGAGGACTCCAAGACTAATATTTTTTGATTTATTACGGTCTATTATGATATGATTTGCAAATTTACTTTTTTTTGCATTATTATTTCTAACAAAATTAAATAACGTTACGGTATCTCTATTAAAATATTAGATTTCTTTATTGAGGACTGCGACCATGATCGCAGTATCTTTGTATATAATCTTTTAATCAGTGCGTCCTGAGTTGCATTTAAAAACAGCGACTTTGTTTATTCAGCATAGCGACCAAGGTCGCAATACACATACAATATACAATATAATGAATTTTGTGAACTGTGTCGCACTCCCAAATTATTTTTATAAAATTAGATCATGTTCGCAGTGGTCACTGAAACAATTTTTTTTTAAATTACTCTATGTACTATTGGTTGCATCGTAATAATAGATTGCGACCGTGGTCGCATTGCTAAAATTAGAGCAATATGTTATAACGAATTTGTATTACGACCTGTGTTGCAATTTTGATAGTCGATACGGTCAACTGATTTAATAAATGCAACTTTGGTCATAATTTTGATACTTGATGTTGTCGGCTGATTTAATAAATGCGACTTTGATCGCAGTCATTATTACATTTCTAGAATGAAAAACAACGACTATGATCGCAGTCTATAACACTTACAAAAAATGTACAAAAATTCGCTAAAACTTACAAACTGAATTGCTTTATAAATAAAATATTTAAAAAAATTCACATTTTCTATTCCGTATATATTAAACAAAAAAACTCATTAAACAACATGTACATTCATAATAAAAAAAATATTACACGTCAATTTTCAAATGTCAATCTTCAAATATCATTCTTTAATTTTTTATTGTTTCATCATCTCAACTTTTTGTCTTGTCTGTGAGTAACATGTATACAAGTTCACCTCTCAGCTTCTGTACAGCCATATCCGTTGCAACATCAACTGTTGAAAAACTTTCAAATGCTATACTTTCAATGTATACACACACACACATACATATACAGCGCAATCAACACTGAAAATAAACAGAAATATATATATATATATATATATATATATATATATATATATATATATATATATATATATATATATATATATATATGAGATTAATTTTTTAACTATAAATAAGAAATTAATTTATATAAACCTTATAAATTAAATATACCTGTTAATTGGGGACATCTTACATACTTTATATAAGTTTTCTTCATCATTTTATTGAAATCGTGTTTAAAAATTTGTAACAATCTTTCTTTCTGCATTTACAAAAGAAATAAATAACATTTAATTTTATTGCCATTTAATTCAAAGTAAATGAAATGTATAACTAACCATTGTTCTAACATCTGTTTGGTACAACTTCAATATGTTGCTTGATTTATCTACAAGAGCCAGAGTTATAAAAAATCACTATTGTATGTGGCAATCCAAAACCAACATGGTCCACTGGAATCCAGCTTCATCAACATTGTGTTTATGATTGATCTGGAGAACATATAATGTGTATCACTAGTCCAGTTTTTTAGTTTATTCTTGATGAAATATTCTTCCAGATCACTATTTTTAGATACAACACCATGCTATCAAAACAAGACAACTCAAACATTAAAAGATTAATGATATAATGCATTATTAATATCTGAATTTATACGAATACAATGTCATTGCAGTAGTAAAACACATCGATCAAGGTCACAAATATCTCATTCAGGATGAACATTAAAAATTGCGACCAAGGTCGCAATCATCTAATTCAAGAAGAAGAAAAACTCCGACCAGGGTCGCAGTCAACTTATTCTGGCTGAATAATAATAACTGCAACCAAGATTGCAGTCATCTTAATCAAGAAGAATAAGTTAATTGTGACCAGGGTCGCAGTCAACTTATTCTAACTGAATAATAATAACTGCATCCAAGGTCACAATCATCTTATTCAAGAAGAACAAGTTAACTACAACCAGGACCCAGTCAGCTTATTTTGGCTGAATAATAATAACTGCGACCAAGGTCGTAGTGCCTCATTAACGACGCAATTAAAAAATTAAAGATAAGATTACCCAAGCTTCACTGTGAAAGAATAAACTTTTCAATCCGCCCATATTTTCAAGATACTTCATGTAAAATGAATGATATTAGAATCTAAATCTTTTATTGAACAACAAATCTCTATGTTACTTCTAGCAACATATATTCTATTATTAGGATCCTGATATGAAATAGCACTGCGAAAAAAACATTTTTAAAGTTAATACAATGAATTAATTCTTGATGAATTAAGAAATTGATGATAATATTTAAACTACGACCTTGGTCTCAGTTATATCAAATACAACATTATTTTTTCAGAAGATAGAAGGAAAATTGAAATAAGAAAAAATTAACTTACTCAGACGTGGATTTGTCAAAAAAAATTTTGATGATTGCTTGTTTTTGGGGCTGCAGGCTTATGTAGATAATACTTTCATTTATATCCCTGTTTTGGACTCATTGTCGCTTTTCTCTGCTATGTCGAAGTCAGGGGCAGAAATTTGTGCCTCAGCCTGTGGAATAGTCTCTTTAATTAATTTCTTCTTTCTTTTCTATAAACAAAATCGGAGCCATCATGATCTCTTTGAGTACGCTTGCGTTCTTTGACTCCCTTTTCTATTGATTCTTTAGAGACATTGTAACGCCCCGATCCCGCAGGTACGGGGACGTTATGGCGACGTACATACGCGAGGCGGAAAACCCCACGTACGTACGCTAAGCCTCAGTACAGTACATTACCTCCACATAGTCATGAGTTCCAGCATGAAATAAGTACAAGAATACCTACAGAAAGAGGTCAGTGATCATAACAGAAATGAAAAATAGGGACAAATAAGATAATAGAAATAATTCACCAAGATACCTATAAAGAGTCCTGGTGAGGAATCTCCTATGTGACTCCAAGGTACTATCTGATAATACGATAACTCCGATCTCCAACCTGGGCACGCAAACCCAGGGTCGTCAGAAAGCGACCTAGTGAGTGGTAAAATGAAGGAGGCAGTAATATATACTACTATAGTATTACAAGCACGATACTAATATATAATGATGTGGTAATAGTGATGTTGGCCCAAGGTTACAATCACCCGTCTTTAGTGTGTTTTGATGATTACAAAACGTATTAGTTATTTATACTAATATTATTTGTTGTTTAAGTGTGTTTCAGGTTTTCTATCTTGCATAGGTGTTTTCTTCCCTAAAGGAAGGTGACTTGGACTCAAGATAACTCAAATTGGGCTCAAGATGCAAAATTGAAGATCAAGTAGAGAAAGCCCCTCTTGAAGCCTTGAAGTCCTTAGAACATTGTAAGAATAGAATGTTAAAGTTTGAGTGTAGGATAATTGGCTCTAGGATTTGCACACACACTTATTCTTTATCTTCTCTATGTTTTAAAAATGTTCGGTTTTAAGTTTTATGCATTAGTTTATGTATACATGTTTCCAACGTGTTTTATATTGAAAATCTTTGTTTAAAACATGTGTAGACTAATCCTTGCATAATACTTAGTCATATATATTTTTTAAAAAGGTTTTTACAAAAAATCCCAACTTCAAATTCAGCCTGTTTTTCTGTTTCAGGCGAGACCGGTCGACCGGACAGTCGACCGGCGCCTGTGTCAGGACATGCACGGTTTGTGCATGTCTGTCGGTCGACTGGCCGGTCGACCGACTGTAACCAGTTTTGCTCTCGATTTGTTTGAGTCGACCGACCGGTCGACCGGTAGAAGGAAACTGTGTTTTCTCAAAGAGGACGGTCGACCGGACAGTCGACCGGAGCCCAACGGCTCTTTGCCAGCAAGGCGACGGTCGACCAGACCGGTCGACCGCCAAGCCTGCTGCTGGCCAACGGCTCTTTCCTCTTTGGGATAGTTCTGAAATCTGTTTTTTCTGTCTTCTTTAACAGAGTTTTAGAGAGTTGTGGGGGGCCTTTTGTTGGTCAAATTAGGTGTAAAGAAAAGAGTTTTAACCTATTCTCTCCTTATAAATAGAGGGCAATAGGTCTTTGTTTTTTACTAAGAAAAATCCTCAAGTTTTCATTGTTTTCAAAGAGAAAAGGAAAAATTGTTTTAAAGCTTTCAATTCCAATCTTTTGAGCTAGTTTTTCAGTTGTGTTTGATTGCTAATATCACTCTACAACTGAAGTTTTCTCACCACACTTCATAAAGCAAAAATCCATTACTCATACTATAGTGAAGTTGTAAAAAGAGTGAGAATTGTAAAAGTGTTTGAGAAAGAGTTTAGTGATCTTGTTGTGATCACTCTTGTTCTTGTGATTCTCTTCTTGTGGAGCAACCTCTAAGGTTGAGGTTCTTTTGTAAGGTGTGGAGCTCGGTGCTCGGTCTTCGGTAGACCAAATTGTAAGGCGTCCTCGGTGGATAGTGGAAACCCTTCACGGAGGTGAAGGCGGGGACTAGAGCGGTGGCTCGAACCTCGAAACAAATCATTCGTGTTTGCGATTGCCTTGCGTCATCTTGCTTTATTTTTCTCTTACTTTATATTGTCTACAACTATTTGCTTGAGAACTAACCCTTTACTTGTGCAATCTTCTCTTGTTTACTTTACTTGTAATATTTATTGTGTGTATTTCATCATAGCATTTCATTCTTATCTTGTTCGATCAAATCTCATACAACATGGTTGCATTGCGCACCTCTAACCCATCTTTAAGGGGAATTGGGAGGACGGAGTTCAGAACCCTTTACCGGGTATTCGGCTCCTAGTCGTGTTTTGAGAGATCGTTGCATCACTCATATTTACTTAAGTTTAAAAAGATCATTAGATTAGCAATTACACCTATTCACCCCCCCTCTAGGTGTATTTCAATTGGTATCAGAGCTTGGACTCTAGGATTTGGCTTAACAACCTTAGAGAGATCCTCACATTGCTAATCATTTCATTCATACTCATTTAGTAAACATGGCCTATGGTATCAAGACACCCCCTAAGTTTGATGGACTTAACTTTCCCATATTGAAGGTTAAGATGACCGTGTTCTTGCAATCTCTAGGTAGCCGAGTTGCAAAGGGCGTGACCAAATCTTTTACCACACCCACCGGTGATGAATCTACTTGGTCCGAAATTGAGACCAAGGAGTTTGATGCCAATGCTAGGGCTCATTATGCACTCCTACAAGCCCTCAATGATGATGACATAGCTAGAGTCATCCATTGCAAATCCGCATACGAGATTTGGACCCATTTGTTAGTCACACATGAGGGGACATCACAAGTGAAGAGGGCCAAGATAGACCTTCTTCGGTCCCAATATGAAAATTTTAGCATGCAAGAGAATGAAACCATAGATGATATGGTTACAAAATTTACCAAGATTACTAATGGACTTTCTTCTCTAGGTGAGGACATCAACAATGATCAAAGAGTAAGAAAGATCATCCGGCTCTTCCTCCTTCATGGGAAGTCAAGGCTACAACCTTGAAGGAACTCAACGACAAGGATGAGATAGAGCTAATTGGTCTCATTGGGAATCTAAAAACCCATGAGATGGAAAGGAAAGCAAGAGAGGAGATGGCTCCCTCCAAGAAGAAGACCATAGCTTTCAAAAGTCAAGCTACTCACTCCGACGAAGATGATGAAGAAGAAGATGACGAAGAGCTCTCACTTCTTGTCAAGAATGTCCGGAGGATGTACAACAAGGCGAAATTCCAAGGTAGAAGGAGATGGCAAGGAGGCAAAGAAGAAAGAAAGATCATATGCTTCAATTGCCAAAAGCCGGGACACATTGTTGCGGAATGTCCGGACAAAGTGAAGCTATCCTCATCCAAGAAGCCTTTCAAGAAGAAAGCAATGAAGGCGACATGGGATTCCGAGAGCGAATCCGAGGAGGAGATCGACACCGCCAACATGTGCTTCATGGCTAATGAAAGCACAAGTAAGGTAACCCCTTCCCCTTCATTTGATGAAGATCTTTCCATGGATGAGTTAGGAGAAGCCTTTGTAGAATTGTCTCACAATTATGACTTCTTAAAGAAAAAGTATTTAAAAATGAAAAAGGAAAATGAATCTCTTAGTCTTCAAGTTGTAAATCTTTCTAAAGAAAATAATGACTTGCATTCTACTTTGGTTTCCATTAAAAATGAATTTGATAAATATAAGACTTCTTGTAAAGGCAAGTCCCCATTTGTTGATGCTAATGAGATTACCATGCTTAAGGAAAGAATAGATTCTTTAGGTATTATTTTGAAAAAGTGTAGTGAGTTTGATAAGAAAAGGATTGAGGCTATGTTCCCTAAGAAACAAGCCTCTAAGAAAAATGTTCATAATGCTCATGCTCATGTACATACCACACAACCTTTACATCGTGGCAAACCCCCAAAGCATGCTCACACTTCACACACACATGCTCACACTCCACACACACATCATGCATTCATGTATGGTAGAGTGTTCTCATGTTCACATTGTGGGCGGAAAGGACACTTAGCCAATTTTTGCTATGATAGACTAAGTGCATCTCATCATAATGTTTGGGTTCGAAACACTAACTTCCAAGGACCCAAGAAAGTTTGGGTACCAAAATCAACGATTTTGTTAAATGATGTAGGTACCTTCCAAAGCCCAACGACGTAGAGGATTGTGGTATCTTGATAGTGGTTGCTCAAGGCACATGACTTGGGATATCAATAACTTTGCAACCCTATCAAGATACCATGAAGGTGGCACCGTCACCTTCGGAGATGATGCCAAGGGTAAAATCATCGGTATCGGTAATATAAAACTTGGCACATCCCCTTTAATTGAGAATGTAGTTTTAGTTGACGGCCTCAAGCATAATCTCTTGAGTGTTAGTCAATTATGTGATAAAGGTTTTGATGTAGTTTTTGATAATGTTGTTTGTAAAGTAATTGATAGAATTTCTAATGCTTGTGTGTTTTCCGGTTTTCGTGAAAGTAATGTTTATATGATAGATATGTTAAATATGTCTTGTAATATAACATGTTTAAAAGCCCTCGATGACGACTCTTGGTTGTGGCATAGAAGATTAGGCCACATTTCTTTTGACCATATATCTAGGCTTAACACAAAGGAAATGGTAAAAGGTATTCCTTATTTGAATTTTGAAAAGGACCGAGTTTGTGACGCATGTCAATTTGGGAAACAAACTAAGTCTTCTTTCAAGTCAATTAAGGATATCATGACATCACGTCCTTTGGAGTTAATCCATATGGATCTATTTGGCCCTACACAAACTAAAAGTCTAAGTGGGAATAGATTTGCATTTGTTTTAGTTGATGATTTTTCACGTTTTACTTGGGTTTTCTTTCTTGAGCATAAAAATCAAGCATTTTCGTATTTCCAAACTTTTAAGAAAAGAGTTGAAAAAGAAAAGGATGTTTCGATTTTAAGAATAAGAAGTGATAGAGGAGGTGAATTCATTAACCAACCCTTTACCACTTTTTGTGAAGAACATGGAATAAAGCATGAACTATCTTGTCCTAGAACTCCACAACAAAATGGAGTAGTTGAACGGAAAAATCGAACTTTGCAAGAGATGGCTAGGACAATGCTTAGTGAATATGCTCTACCACATTATTTGCGGGCCGAGGCCGTTCATACATCATGCTATATATCAAATCGTGTTTTCTTGTGTAAAAATACTACAAAACCTCTTTTGAAATGTACTTTTCTAGAAAACCAAATGTTTCATATTTCAAGGTATTTGGATGCAAATGTTTTGTTTTAAATACAAAAGATAATTTAGGAAAATTTGATCCTAAATCTTATGAGGCTATATTTGTGGGTTATTCTAGTACTAGTAAGGCTTATAGAGTCTTCAATAGGTCATCATTGACTATTGAGGAATCTATACATGTTAAGTTTGAGGAATCTAACTTGTTTGTTAAGAATGTTGTAGAAATAGATGCTTTGCATGAAGGCTTGGAGAAAGTGACCTTGGAGGATACACCTACTATGGGAGACAAGCCAAAGGATGATGAAGGAAGTGAAGCTAAAATACAAGAGGCTCAAGGAAATGAAGATCAAACAAATGGAGAAGAGCCCACTCAACAACTTCCAAAGGATTGGAGATACAATCCACATCATCCCAAGGACCTCATCATAGGTGAAGTATCAAAAGGGGTAACAACTCGCTCTAAACTTCATGACTATTGTGGACATTATGCATTTATTTCTCATGTTGAACCCAAGAACGTCCTCGAAGCCGAGGCCGATTCATATTGGTTGCTAGCTATGCAAGAGGAACTCAATCAATTTGAGCGCAACCAAGTTTGGCACCTTATTCCTAGGCCCCACGATAGACCAACAATTGGGTACTAAGTGGATCTTTAAGAACAAGTTGGATGAATCGGGTAACGTTGTTAGGAATAAAACTAGGTTAGTTGCCCAAGGTTACACTCAAATCGAAGGAAACGATTTTGAAGAAACCTTTGCACCCGTAGCACGGCTTGAAGCCATACGGATGACACTAGCATTTGCCTCATATAAAGATTTTAAATTGTTTCAAATGGATGTTAAAAGTGCTTTTCTAAATGGTTTTATTGATGAGGAGGTGTATGTTGAACAACCCCCCGGGTTTGTTGATCCTACACATCCGGATTTTGTATTCAAATTAGATAAAGCTCTTTATGGTTTAAAATAAGCCCCTAGGGCTTGGTATGAAAGACTTTCTTCATTTTTGATTTCAAATGGTTTTAAGAAAGGTAAAATTGATACAACCTTGTTTACAAAACATGTAGAAAAGGATATACTCATTGTACAAATTTATGTAGATGATATTATTTTTGGTTCTACTAATGAATCTCTTTGCCAAGCTTTTGAGTCATGCATGAAGGATGAATTCGAAATGTCTATGATGGGGGAGCTCAACTATTTCCTTGGACTCCAAATCAAGTAAAAGAAGGATGGGATCTTCATAAATCAAGCCAAGTACACAAAGGAACTAATCAAAAGGTTCGGGCTTGAAGAATCTAAAGTAAGCAAAACTCCCATGGCAACAACTACAAAGCTTGACAAGGATGAACAAGGTAAATGTGTAGACATTAAATTATATTGTAGCATGATAGGTAGCTTGCTTTATTTAACGGCTAGTAGGCCGGATATTATGTTTTCCGTGTGTCTTTGTGCACGTTTTCAATCTTGTCCTAAAGAGTCTCACATAATTGCGGTTAAACGCATAATTAGATACCTTAAGGGCACTATTGAAATGGGTTTGTGGTATCCGAAAACCGGCCAATTTTCAATGACGAGTTTTTCGGATGCCGACTATGCGGGTTGTAGGGTAGATAGGAAGAGCACAAGTGGAACATGCCAATTCTTAGGTAATTGTCTTGTATCTTTGTCTTCCAAAAAGCAAAATTCGGTAGCCCTTTCAACCGCCGAGGCGGAGTATGTTGCGGCCGGAGCTTGTTGTGCACAAGTTCTTTGGATGAAACATACTCTCCTTGACTATGATTTACACTTTGATCATGTTAAAATATTTTGTGATAATACTAGTACTATTCACATGACAAAGAATGCAAATCAACATAGTAAAACCAAACACATTGACATTAGGTATCACTTTCTTAGAGATCACTTTGAGAAAGGAGATATTGATATAGATTATGTTTCTACCGATTTTCAACTTGCCGATATTTTCACTAAACCTTTAGATTATGCTAGATTTTCATTTATTTGTGGTGAGTTGAATGTATGTATGATTGATTCTTAAAATATTTTTAGTTTGCTCGTTTTTTTTTGTTATGTTTTAACCCTTTTTGATGTATGACAAAAAGGGGAGAAAAATATATATAAGTTTAATTAAGGTGTTTATTACTTGAAAATATATAAGTTTAATTAAGGTGTTTATTACTTGAAGTTTTTAGGGAGAAAAAGGATATTTGAAAAAGATAAGTTTGCTTATTATAAATTTGTTTAATGTTGTTCATTATTTGAGTTATATGACAAATTTTATGGTGTTGATATTTTCATAATGCTTCATGATAAATACATAGCATTGTTTGAGGGGGAGCTTTCCAAGCTTTTCTTCCTTTATTTGTTTCAATAACTTATATGTTTTGTCATCATAAAAAAGGGGGAGATTGTTGGCCCAAGGTTACAATCACCCGTCTTTAGTGTGTTTTGATGATTACAAAACGTATTAGTTATTTGTACTAATATTATTTGTTGTTTAAGTGTGTTTCAGGTTTTCTATCTTGCATAGGTGTTTTCTTCCCTAAAGGAAGGTGACTTGGACTCAAGATAACTCAAATTGGGCTCAAGATGCAAAATTGAAGATCAAGTGGAGAAAGCCCCTCTTGAAGCCTTGAAGTCCTTAGAACATTGTAAGAATAGAATGTTAAAGTTTGAGTGTAGGATAATTGGCTCTAGGATTTGCACACACACTTATTCTTTATCTTCTCTATGTTTTAAAAATGTTCGGTTTTAAGTTTTATGCATTAGTTTATGTATACATGTTTCCAACGTGTTTTATATTGAAAATCTTTGTTTAAAACATGTGTAGACTAATCCTTGCATAATACTTAGTCATATATATTTTTTAAAAAGGTTTTTACAAAAAATCCCAACTTCAAATTCAGCCTGTTTTTCTGTTTCAGGCGAGACCGGTCGACCGGACAGTCGACCGGCGCCTGTGTCAGGACATGCACGGTTTGTGCATGTCTGTCGGTCGACTGGCCGGTCGACCGACTGTAACCAGTTTTGCTCTCGATTTGTTTGAGTCGACCGACCGGTCGACCGGTAGAAGGAAACTGTGTTTCCTCAAAGAGGACGGTCGACCGGACAGTCGACCGGAGCCCAACGGCTCTTTGCCAGCAAGGCGACGGTCGACCGGACCGGTCGACCGCCAAGCCTGCTGCTGGCCAACGGCTCTTTCCTCTTTGGGATAGTTCTGAAATCTGTTTTTTCTGTCTTCTTTAACAGAGTTTTAGAGAGTTGTGGGGGGCCTTTTGCAGGTCAAATTAGGTGTAAAGAAAAGAGTTTTAACCTATTCTCTCCTTATAAATAGAGGGCAATAGGTCTTTGTTTTTTACTAAGAAAAATCCTCAAGTTTTCATTGTTTTCAAAGAGAAAAGGAAAAATTGTTTTAAAGCTTTCAATTCCAATCTTTTGAGCTAGTTTTTCAGTTGTGTTTGATTGCTAATATCACTCTACAACTGAAGTTTTCTCACCACACTTCATAAAGCCAAAAATCCATTACTCATACTATAGTGAAGTTGTAAAAAGAGTGAGAATTGTAAAAGTGTTTGAGAAAGAGTTTAGTGATCTTGTTGTGATCACTCTTGTTCTTGTGATTCTCTTCTTGTGGAGCAACCTCTAAGGTTGAGGTTCTTTTGTAAGGTGTGGAGCTCGGTGCTCGGTCTTCGGTAGACCAAATTGTAAGGCGTCCTCGGTGGATAGTGGAAACCCTTCACGGAGGTGAAGGCGGGGACTAGAGCGGTGGCTCGAACCTCGAAACAAATCATTCGTGTTTGCGATTGCCTTGCGTCATCTTGCTTTATTTTTCTCTTGCTTTATATTGTCTACAACTATTTGCTTGAGAACTAACCCTTTACTTGTACAATCTTCTCTTGTTTACTTTACTTGTAATATTTATTGTGTGTATTTCATCATAGCATTTCATTCTTATCTTGTTCGATCAAATCTCATACAACACGGTTACATTGCGCACCTCTAACCCATCTTTAAGGGGAATTGGGAGGACGGAGTTCAGAACCCTTCACCGGGTATTCGGCTCCTAGTCGTGTTTTGAGAGATCATTGCATCACTCATATTTACTTAAGTTTAAAAAGATCATTAGATTAGCAATTACACCTATTCACCCCCCCTCTAGGTGTATTTCAATTGGTATCAGAGCTTGGACTCTAGGATTTGGCTTAACAACCTTAGAGAGATCCTCACATTGCTAATCATTTCATTCATACTCATTTAGTAAACATGGCCTATGGTATCAAGACACCCCCTAAGTTTGATGGACTTAACTTTCCCATATTGAAGGTTAAGATGACCGTGTTCTTGCAATCTCTAGGTAGCCGAGTTGCAAAGGCCGTGACCAAATCTTTTACCACACCCACCGGTGATGAATCTACTTGGTCCGAAATTGAGACCAAGGAGTTTGATGCCAATGCTAGGGCTCATTATGCACTCCTACAAGCCCTCAATGATGATGACATAGCTAGAGTCATCCATTGCAAATCCGCATACGAGATTTGGACCCATTTGTTAGTCACACATGAGGGGACATCACAAGTGAAGAGGGCCAAGATAGACCTTCTTCGGTCCCAATATGAAATTTTAGCATGCAAGAGAATGAAACCATAGATGATAGGGTTACAAAATTTACCAAGATTACTAATGGACTTTCTTCTCTAGGTGAGGACATCAACAATGATCAAAGAGTAAGAAAGATCATCCGGGCTCTTCCTCCTTCATGGGAAGTCAAGGCTACAACCTTGAAGGAACTCAACGACAAGGATGAGATAGAGCTAATTGGTCTCATTGGGAATCTAAAAACCCATGAGATGGAAAGGAAAGCAAGAGAGGAGATGGCTCCCTCCAAGAAGAAGACCATAGCTTTCAAAAGTCAAGCTACTCACTCCGACGAAGATGATGAAGAAGAAGATGACGAAGAGCTCTCACTTCTTGTCAAGAATGTCCGGAGGATGTACAACAAGGCGAAATTCCAAGGTAGAAGGAGATGGCAAGGAGGCAAAGAAGAAAGAAAGATCATATGCTTCAATTGCCAAAAGCCGGGACACATTGTTGCGGAATGTCTGGACAAAGTGAAGCCATCCTCATCCAAGAAGCCTTTCAAGAAGAAAGCAATGAAGGCGACATGGGATTCCGAGAGCGAATCCGAGGAGGAGATCGACACCGCCAACATGTGCTTCATGGCTAATGAAAGCACAAGCAAGGTAACCCTTCCCCTTCATTTGATGAAGATCTTTCCATGGATGAGTTAGGAGAAGCCTTTGTAGAATTGTCTCACAATTATGACTTCTTAAAGAAAAAATATTTAAAAATGAAAAAGGAAAATGAATCTCTTAGTCTTCAAGTTGTAAATCTTTCTAAAGAAAATAATGACTTGCATTCTACTTTGGTTTCCACTAAAAATGAATTTGATAATATAAGACTTCTTGTAAAGGCAAGTCCCCATTTGTTGATGCTAATGAGATTACCATGCTTAAGGAAAGAATAGATTCTTTAGGTATTATTTTGAAAAAGTGTAGTGAGTTTGATAAGAAAAGGATTGAGGCTATGTTCCCTAAGAAACAAGCCTCTAAGAAAAATGTTCATAATGCTCATGCTCATGTACATACCACACAACCTTTACATCGTGGCAAACCCCCAAAGCATGCTCACACTTCACACACACATGCTCACACTCCACACACACATCATGCATTCATGTATGGTAGAGTGTTCTCATGTTCACATTGTGGGCGGAAAGGACACTTAGCCAATTTTTGCTATGATAGACTAAGTGCATCTCATCATAATGTTTGGGTTCGAAACACTAACTTCCAAGGACCCAAGAAAGTTTGGGTACCAAAATCAACGATTTTGTTAAATGATGTAGGTACCTTCCAAAGCCCAACGACGTAGAGGATTGTGGTATCTTGATAGTGGTTGCTCAAGGCACATGACTTGGGATATCAATAACTTTGCAACCCTATCAAGATACCATGAAGGTGGCACCGTCACCTTCGGAGATGACGCCAAGGGTAAAATCATCGGTATCGGTAATATAAAACTTGGCACATCCCCTTTAATTGAGAATGTAGTTTTAGTTGACGGCCTCAAGCATAATCTCTTGAGTGTTAGTCAATTATGTGATAAAGGTTTTGATGTAGTTTTTGATAATGTTGTTTGTAAAGTAATTGATAGAATTTCTAATGCTTGTGTGTTTTCCGGTTTTCGTGAAAGTAATATTTATATGATAGATATGTTAAATATGTCTTGTAATATAACATGTTTAAAAGCCCTCGATGACGACTCTTGGTTGTGGCATAGAAGATTAAGCCACATTTCTTTTGACCATATATCTAGGCTTAACACAAAGGAAATGGTAAAAGGTATTCCTTATTTGAATTTTGAAAAGGACCGAGTTTGTGACGCATGTCAATTTGGGAAACAAACTAAGTCTTCTTTCAAGTCAATTAAGGATATCATGACATCACGTCCTTTGGAGTTAATCCATATGGATCTATTTGGCCCTACACAAACTAAAAGTCTAAGTGAGAATAGATTTGCATTTGTTTTAGTTGATGATTTTTCACGTTTTACTTGGGTTTTCTTTCTTGAGCATAAAAATCAAGCATTTTCGTATTTCCAAACTTTTAAGAAAAGAGTTGAAAAAGAAAACGATGTTTCGATTTTAAGAATAAGAAGTGATAGAGGAGGTGAATTCATTAACCAACCCTTTACCACTTTTTGTGAAGAACATGGAATAAAGCATGAACTATCTTGTCCTAGAACTCCACAACAAAATGGAGTAGTTGAACGGAAAAATCGAACTTTGCAAGAGATGGCTAGGACAATGCTTAGTGAATATGGTCTACCACATTATTTGTGGGCCGAGGCCGTTAATACATCATGCTATATATCAAATCGTGTTTTCTTGTGTAAAAATACTACAAAAACCTCTTTTGAAATGTACTTTTCTAGAAAACCAAATGTTTCATATTTCAAGGTTTTTAGATGCAAATGTTTTGTTTTAAATACAAAAGATAATTTAGGAAAATTTGATCCTAAATCTTATGAGGCTATATTTGTGGGTTATTCTAGTACTAGTAAGGCTTATAGAGTCTTCAATAGGTCATCATTGACTATTGAGGAATCTATACATGTTAAGTTTGAGGAATCTAACTTGTTTGTTAAGAATGTTGTAGAAATAGATGCTTTGCATGAAGGCTTGGAGAAAGTGACCTTGGAGGATACACCTACTATGGGAGACAAGCCAAAGGATGATGAAGGAAGTGAAGCTAAAATACAAGAGGCTCAAGGAAATGAAGATCAAACAAATGGAGAAGAGCCCACTCAACAACTTCCAAAGGATTGGAGATACAATCCACATCATCCAAGGACCTCATCATAGGTGAAGTATCAAAAGGGGTAACAACTCGCTCTAAACTTCATGACTATTGTGGACATTATGCATTTATTTCTCATGTTGAACCCAAGAACGTCCTCGAAGCCGAGGCCGATTCATATTGGTTGCTAGCTATGCAAGAGGAACTCAATCAATTTGAGCGCAACCAAGTTTGGCACCTTGTTCCTAGGCCCCACGATAGACCAACAATTGGGTACTAAGTGGATCTTTAAGAACAAGTTGGATGAATCGGGTAACGTTGTTAGGAATAAAGCTAGGTTAGTTGCCCAAGGTTACACTCAAATCGAAGGAAACGATTTTGAAGAAACCTTTGCACCCGTAGCACGGCTTGAAGCCATACGGATGACACTAGCATTTGCCTCATATAAAGATTTTAAATTGTTTCAAATGGATGTTAAAACTGCTTTTCTAAATGGTTTTATTGAAGAGGAGGTGGATGTTGAACAACCCCCGGGTTTGTTGATCCTACACATCCGGATTTTGTATTCAAATTAGATAAAGCTCTTTATGGTTTAAAACAAGCCCCTAGGGCTTGGTATGAAAGACTTTCTTCATTTTTGATTTCAAATGGTTTTAAGAAAGGTAAAATTGATACAACCTTGTTTACAAAACATGTAGAAAAGGATATACTCATTGTACAAATTTATGTAGATGATATTATTTTGGTTCTACTAATGAATCTCTTTGCCAAGCTTTTGAGTCATGCATGAAGGATGAATTCGAAATGTCTATGATGGGGGAGCTCAACTATTTCCTTGGACTCCAAATCAAGCAAAAGAAGGATGGGATCTTCATAAATCAAGCCAAGTACACAAAGGAACTAATCAAAAGGTTCGGGCTTGAAGAATCTAAAGTAAGCAAAACTCCCATGGCAACAACTACAAAGCTTGACAAGGATGAACAAGGTAAATGTGTAGACATTAAATTATATTGTAGCATGACAGGTAGCTTGCTTTATTTAACGGCTAGTAGGCCGGATATTATGTTTTCCGTGTGTCTTTGTGCACGTTTTCAATCTTGTCCTAAAGAGTCTCACATAATTGCGGTTAAACGCATAATTAGATACCTTAAGGGCACTATTGAAATGGGTTTGTGGTATCCGAAAACCGGCCAATTTTCAATGACGAGTTTTTCGGATGCCGACTATGCGGGTTGTAGGGTAGATAGGAAGAGCACAAGTGGAACATGCCAATTCTTAGGTAATTGTCTTGTATCTTTGTCTTCCAAAAAGCAAAATTCGGTAGCCCTTTCAACCGCCGAGGCGGAGTATGTTGCGGCCGGAGCTTGTTGTGCACAAGTTCTTTGGATGAAACATACTCTCCTTGACTATGATTTACACTTTGATCATGTTAAAATATTTTGTGATAATACTAGTACTATTCACATGACAAAGAATGCAAATCAACATAGTAAAACCAAACACATTGACATTAGGTATCACTTTCTTAGAGATCACTTTGAGAAAGGAGATATTGATATAGATTATGTTTCTACCGATTTTCAACTTGCCGATATTTTCACTAAACCTTTAGATTATGCTAGATTTTCATTTATTTGTGGTGAGTTGAATGTATGTATGATTGATTCTTAAAATATTTTTAGTTTGCTCGTTTTTTTTTGTTATGTTTTAACCCTTTTTGATGTATGACAAAAAGGGGGAGAAAAATATATATAAGTTTAATTAAGCTGTTTATTACTTGAAAATATATAAGTTTAATTAAGGTGTTTATTACTTGAAGTTTTTAGGGAGAAAAAGGATATTTTAAAAAGATAAGTTTGCTTATTATAAATTTGTTTAATGTTGTTCATTATTTGAGTTATATGACAAATTTTATGGTGTTGATATTTTCATAATGCTTCATGATAAATACATAGCATTGTTTGAGGGGGAGCTTTCCAAGCTTTTCTTCCTTTATTTGTTTCAATAACTTATATGTTTTGTCATCATCAAAAGGGGGAGATTGTTGGCCCAAGGTTACAATCACCCGTCTTTAGTGTGTTTTGATGATTACAAAACGTATTAGTTATTTGTACTAATATTATTTGTTGTTTAAGTGTGTTTCAGGTTTTCTATCTTGCATAGGTGTTTTCTTCCCTAAAGGAAGGTGACTTGGACTCAAGATAACTCAAATTGGGCTCAAGATGCAAAATTGAAGATCAAGTGGAGAAAGCCCCTCTTGAAGCCTTGAAGTCCTTAGAACATTGTAAGAATAGAATGTTAAAGTTTGAGTGTAGGATAATTGGCTCTAGGATTTGCACACACACTTATTCTTTATCTTCTCTATGTTTTAAAAATGTTCAGTTTTAAGTTTTATGCATTAGTTTATGTATACATGTTTCCAACGTGTTTTATATTGAAAATCTTTATTTAAAACATGTGTAGACTAATCCTTGCATAATACTTAGTCATATATATTTTTTAAAAAGGTTTTTACAAAAAATCCCAACTTCAAATTCAGCCTGTTTTTCTGTTTCAGGCGAGACCGGTCGACCGGACAGTCGACCGGCGCCTGTGTCAGGACATGCACGGTTTGTGCATGTCTGTCGGTCGACTGGCCGGTCGACCGACTGTAACCAGTTTTGCTCTCGGTTTGTTTGAGTCGACCGACCGGTCGACCGGTAGAAGGAAACTGTGTTTCCTCAAAGAGGACGGTCGACCGGACAGTCGATCGGAGCCCAACGGCTCTTTGCCAGCAAGGCGACGGTCGACCAGACCGGTCGACCGCCAAGCCTGCTGCTGGCCAACGGCTCTTTCCTCTTTGGGATAGTTCTGAAATCTATTTTTTCTGTCTTCTTTAACAGAGTTTTAGAGAGTTGTTGGGGGCCTTTTGCAGGTCAAATTAGGTGTAAAGAAAAGAGTTTTAACCTATTCTCTCCTTATAAATAGAGGGCAATAGGTCTTTGTTTTTTACTAAGAAAAATCCTCAAGTTTTCATTGTTTTCAAAGAGAAAAGGAAAAATTGTTTTAAAGCTTTCAATTCCAATCTTTTGAGCTAGTTTTTTAGTTGTGTTTGATTGCTAATATCACTCTACAACTGAAGTTTTCTCACCACACTTCATAAAGCCAAAAATCCATTACTCATACTATAATGAAGTTGTAAAAAGAGTGAGAATTGTAAAAGTGTTTGAGAAAGAGTTTAGTGATCTTGTTGTGATCACTCTTGTTCTAGTGATTCTCTTCTTGTGGAGCAACCTCTAAGGTTGAGGTTCTTTTGTAAGGTGTGGAGCTCGGTGCTCGGTCTTCGGTAGACCAAATTGTAAGGCGTCCTCGGTGGATAGTGGAAACCCTTCACGGAGGTGAAGGCGGGGACTAGAGCGGTGGCTCGAACCTCGAAACAAATCATTCGTGTTTGTGATTGCCTTGCGTCATCTTGCTTTATTTTTCTCTTGCTTTATATTGTCTACAACTATTTGCTTGAGAACTAACCCTTTACTTGTGCAATCTTCTCTTGTTTACTTTACTTGTAATATTTATTGTGTGTATTTCATCATAGCATTTCATTCTTATCTTGTTCGATCAAATCTCATACAACACGGTTGCATTGCGCACCTCTAACCCATCTTTAAGGGGAATTGGGAGGACGGAGTTCAGAACCCTTCACCGGGTATTCGGCTCCTAGTCGTGTTTTGAGAGATCGTTGCATCACTCATATTTACTTAAGTTTAAAAAGATCATTAGATTAGCAATTACACTTATTCACCCCCCCTCTAGGTGTATTTCAAGTGATACCATATAATAATCAGTAGAAATATACAAACATGAAAGCAGTGAAAATATATAAACATGTTATCTTTTAATACCATCACTACCTAGTCGGTTATCATTGGGTCATATCCATAGTCGTGTCTAGTTTATCGAATACATGGTGACGTGATAGAAATGAACATGCGAGTGGTGACGTGCTAGACGTGTACAGGCAGATGGGCCTATGCAGTGTAATCACTATACAGTGTGGTGTATATACAGTAGTGATGTCTGCTATACAGAAAGCATAATATATGCAATGCAGAACAAGCGTCGTATGCCATGCAATGTAGAACATGCGTCATATGCCATCACTGACAATATAACATATGCCAGGTAAAGTAACAAGTATACAAGTAACATGATATCAGATAAAGTAGCATGAACAATAACAAGATAGCATACAGGTACCAAGCATGTTATGTGATTTATACAATAGTAGAAATCAGTACCACCTGATATTACAATCACTCTCTTCCAGTGTCCCATACCACTAGCAGTTCATACTGGAGCCCGCACTCCTGTCGAACCCATCCGGACATGGCCTACGGGTACCATTATCCAAACGAGAGAGTAACCAAATAACAAGTGTTCCCGACGTCACTATTGTGTATACTGTTTTATTATGTTAATTGGAAACCCATGGTCGAGGAGTTCTTATCGGGTAGGTGTATCCCGTGCATACCCGGGATCACGGCTTTAAACGGACCCCTGGCTGCTGAGACCAGGGCCCTCCGCTAAGAAGGGAGCACGAATCAAGTAACGGGAGCTCATGGAGCTAGTGGTAGGTAGCACTACCGTTCCCTGCAGTAGGACTAACAATATGGATCCAGTACATCACCCGATAAGATCTAATCAACCGTCAAGCCTCCCCCATACCCCAATTAGCTTTATGATCTGTTATATCAAGTATACAATGTAACAAGAACAACTACTGTACATGATCCGGGTAACATGATAACTGGACCTGAGCTCTGTTGATAGCGCAGAACAATATAACGGGAATCAGGAACAATATAACATGAACAAGATATCATGAACAATATACCGGGAAACGGGAACAATAGATGTGGGATTCCCACATATCGCATATCAACAGCTTTCATGTCCAGTAACGGGAAATCCGTATCAGTAACAGGCAACAATCATATAACATGGATACGATAACATGGAACAATAATCTGTGTAACATGCACGGTGAGTCATATGATAATAAGTGAGAAACATTCCATGCATGTGTATCTTTAATAAGTAAGTATGACATAAATGTGTATGATGATCATGCTAACATGAAATGCGATAGTCCGTGTAGTGATATGTCGAGAATCCATGTACTGAGGATAACAATACCTGACATAACGGTATTTCGTGAAATGGTGTTGCTACGTCTCGGTGGGTTATGCCTATGAAATAACAAGTGTGTCGTGTCATAGTATTTGTGTAACATGCACAGGTAATAACAGTGGTCAGTGTCTACTATCATGTGTAGTGGACTACAGTATTCGTGTAGCCGTAAGCCTGCGTAGCACTAATATATGTAGGAACAGTGGTCGACTGTGTCTTATAGTAACGGTGTCTAGCATGCATGTAACGTGACTATGATACAGTACATGTCATAAGAGTGTACACCCGCGTGTCGGTAGCTGTGCAGGTCATGACTGTATCCGAGTTGTCTATGTCAGTATACCTAGTAGTATTCTAGGGCATTCCTATTTCAATGACTGTACGATTATGACTAGTGAATAATTCATAGTTACCGGATTTTATCCATAATCAATAATTAATAGTCAATGTCACTAAACACAGTAAAATATAATTTATAAAAGAAAAACACACTCACAAACTGGCTATAGGCCTGTAGCTCTCTTTCCCACGATCGCAACGGATCCAGAATCGCCCGAATCGGAGTCCGGATGCTCCAGATAGCGCTCGAACGCTAAAAATAAACAAAATGGGTTAAATATGTAATAAAAATATTAAATGCAAATACTGAATTGTACAGGGGGTTTCTGTAAAATTACCTGTAATGGGTTTGGATGCAGGTTTGGCTCTTAACGGTTGGGTCCAGATCCACAACCCATACCGTTAACTTAAGTCAAATGGGTATTGGTTATCGGGTTTAACCAAGTGGGTTTTGGGTTTAACCCTTAACTCAAAATGGGTTAAGGGTTTGGGTTCCAACCCAAACCTTAAGGAGATAAAAGGAGCAACAGCAGCAGCTATTGCTGCTGCTGTGATCTTGGGTGGCCGGCCGGCCGGCGCAGCTGGCCGGCGGCGCCGGCGGCACCCGTCGGCGGCGGTCCCGGCGGCCGCCGGCGGTGGGTCGGACAGAGTGGGGGTGAGAAGAGAGAGAGAGAGAGAGAGAAAGAGAAAGAGAGAGACTGCTGCAAAATAGGGAAGAAAAAGAAAAGAAAAAGGAGGAGAAGAAGAAGAAGAAGAAGAAGAAGAAGAAGAAGGGGAGAGGTGGCCGCGGTGGCGCCGGCCGGGGGCGCGCGCCACCGGCGGCGGCTGGGGCGCGGCAGCGCCCCAGACGGCAGCGCCTCCGACACTTGGCCGGGGTCGCCGGAGGTGGAACCGCGGTGGGTGGAGATCGGCCATGGAGAGAGAACGTATGGGTGAGAGAGAGAGTCTTTGGAGGGAAGTGGAGAGAGAAAATGTGAAAGAGAGAGAGATGGATTAGTCTCTCTAATTAGAGAGAGAAATAGAGAGAGGGAGAAGGGAAAGACGGTGAGAGGAAGGCGCTGGAAACCGCCAGAGAAGAGAAGAAGAGAAAGGAAAAGAGGAAAGTAAAAGATTAAAAATTAATATTTTAATATTATAATATTGGCCCGATATTCGACCAGCTCCGAACGGTGCCCAAAAATTACAGAAAATAGGAAATATTATCCTGAGACTTAAAATGAAGACAGTTTGTAGAAACTCAATCCGGTTTGCAAATTAAAAATCCCGGAAGCTGTCGCCGATACCGGGGACACCGGTTTTGCCGGATTTTCGATAAATTCAGAAAAATCCCCAAAAATACCCAAACGTAGCTCATGTGATTCTAAGACATCCAGTGAAAGCAGATTCTCAAAATTCAACTCCATTTGTGAACTAAAAATCGTAAAGTCGGTTAGCGACATCGGTCGACACCGACTACGGAGATTTTCCAAAATAATCCAGAAAAATTCCAGAAAATCCTGAAAAATCTAGAATCTTAGAAAATAATTTTTGAAACTGAAAGCAGCTCAATCGGACTACCACAGAGGTCAAATCAATTTTTGTACGCCGTATCGCGTACCGATACGGTGATACGTACACCGGGGAACAGGGGGTTACATTTCTCCCCACCTTACAAAAATTGCGTCCTCGCAATTTCTATTCAGGTGTGAGAACAAGATTTCCAACCCAAAGCCTAAATGTCACGGGTCCACGACACTTCCGCTGCGCACTCTGATATCTTAGAAGGAACTCGGGATGGAGAAGTATGGTAGTAAACTAATCTTAACGGATGGGAAGCAAGACGATGCAAGGATAGCGAGAAGGAAATCAGATGTTCTGGTTGACAACTAGAAGGAAGGAAAGAATACAAACGAGTCAAGGACTGAATTGTCAATGACATGGTATCCTTGTACTTATCACTGGAACCCCAAATTCAGATACAAAGAAGTTACTCTGCACCCGATTGTACTGGTGGAAGAGCCCAAGTATTTACCCAGGTGGTTACCCACACCAGGTGTGAACCTAAGCTCTGATACCACTTTGTAACGCCCCGATCCCGCAGGTACGGGGACGTTATGGCGACGTACATACGCGAGGCGGAAAACCCCACGTACGTACGCTAAGCCTCAGTACAGTACATTACCTTCACATAGTCATGAGTTCCAGCATGAAATAAGTACAAGAATACCTGCAGAAAGAGGTCAGTGATCATAACAGAAATGAATAATAGGGACAAATAAGATAATAGAAATAATTTACCAAGATACCTATAAAGAGTCCTGGTGAGGAATCTCCTATGTGACTCCAAGGTACTATCTGATAATACGATAACTCCGATCTCCAACCTGGGCACGCAAACCCAGGGTCGTCAGAAAGCGACCTAGTGAGTGGTAAAATGAAGGAGGCAGTAATATATACTACTATAGTATTACAAGCACGATACTAATATATAATGATGTGGTAATAGTGATACCATATAATAATCAGTAGAAATATACAAACATGAAAGCAGTAAAAATACATAAACATGTTATCTTTTAATACCATCACTACCTAACCGGTTATCATTGGGTCATATCCATAGTCGTGTCTAGTTTATCGAATACATGGTGACGTGATAGAAATGAACATGCGAGTGGTGACGTGCTAGACGTGTACAGGCAGATGGGCCTATGCAGTGTAATCACTATACAGTGTGGTGTATATACAGTAGTGATGTCTGCTATACAGAAAGCATAATATATGCAATGCAGAACAAGCGTCGTATGCCATGCAATGTAGAACATGCGTCATATGCCATCACTGACAATATAACATATGCCAGGTAAAGTAACAAGTATACAAGTAACATGATATCAGATAAAGTAGCATGAACAATAACAAGATAGCATACAGGTACCAAGCATGTTATGTGATTTATACAATAGTAGAAATCAGTACCACCTGATATTACAATCACTCTCTTTCAGTGTCCCATACCACTAGCAGTTCATACTGGAGCCCGCACTCCAGTCGAACCCATCCGGACATGGCCTACGGGTACCATTATCCAAATGAGAGAGTAACCAAATAATAAGTGTTCCCGACGTCACTATTGTATATACTGTTTTATTATGTTAATTGGAAACCCATGGTCGAGGAGTTCTTATCGGGTAGGTGTATCCCGTGCATACCCGGGATCACGGCCTTTAAACGGAGCCCTGGCTGCTGAGACCAGGGCCCTCCGCTAAGAGGGGAGCACGAATCAAGTAACGGGAGCTCATGGAGCTAGTGGTAGGTAGCACTACCGTCCCCTGCAGTGGGACTAACAATATGGATCCAGTACATCACCCGATAAGATCTAATCAACCGTCAAGTCTCCCCCATACCCCAGTTAGCTTTATGATCTGTTATATCAAGTATACAATGTAACAAGAACAACTACTGTACATGATCCGGGTAACATGATAACTGGACCTGAGCTCTGTTGATAGCGCAGAACAATATAACGGGAATCAGGAACAATATAACATGAACAAGATATCATGAACAATATACCGGGAAACGGGAACAATAGATGTGGGATTCCCACATATCGCATATCAACAGCTTTCATGTCCAGTAACGGGAAATCCGTATCAGTAACAGGCAACAATCATATAACATGGATACGATAACATGGAACAATAATCTGTGTAACATGCACGGTGAGTCATATGATAATAAGTGAGAAACATTCCATGCATGTGTATCTGTAATAAGTAAGTATGACATAAATGTGTATGATGATCATGCTAATATGAAATGCGATAGTCCGTGTAGTGATATGTCGAGAATCCATGTACCGAGGATAACAATACCTGACATAACGGTATTTCGTGAAATGGTGTCGCTACGTCTCGGTGGGTTATGCCTATGAAATAACAAGTGTGTCGTGTCATAGTATTTGTGTAACATGCACAGGTAATAACAGTGGTCAGTGTCTACTATCATGTGCAGTGGACTACAGTATTCGTGTAGCCGTAAGCCTGCGTAGCACTAATATATGTAGGAACAGTGGTCGACTGTGTCTTATAGTAACGGTGTCTAGCATGCATGTAACGTGACTATGATACAGTACATGTCATAAGAGTGTACACCCGCGTGTTCGTAGCTGTGCAGGTCATGACTGTATCCGAGTTGTCTATGTCAGTATACCTTGTAGTATTCTAGGGCATTCCTATTTCAATGACTGTACGATTATGACTAGTGAATAATTCATAGTTACCGGATTTTATCCATAATCAATAATTAATAGTCAATGTCACTAAACACAGTAAAATATAATTTATAAAAGAAAAACACTCACAAACTGGCTATAGGCCTGTAGCTCTCTTTCCCACGATCGCAACGGATCCAGAATCGCCCGAATCGGAGTCCGGATGCTCCAGATAGCGCTCGAACGCTAAAAATAAACAAAATGGGTTAAATATGTAATAAAAATATTAAATGCAAATACTGAATTGTACATGGGTTTTCTGTAAAATTACCTGTAATGGGTTTCGGATGCAGGTTTGGCTCTTAACGGGTTGGGTCCTGATCCACAACCCATACCCGTTAACTTAAGTCAAATGGGTACGGGTTATCGGGTTTAACCAAGTGGGTTTTGGGTTTAACCCTTAACTTAAAAATGGGTTAATGGGTTTGGGTTCCAACCCAAACCCATTAAGGAGATAAAAAGGAGCAACAGCAGCAGCTATTACTGCTGCTGTGATCTTGGGTGGCCGGCCGGCCAGCGCAGCTGGCCGGCGGCGCCGGCGGCGCCGGCGGCGGTCCCGTCCGCCGCCGGCGGTGGGTCGGACAGAGTGGGGGTGAGAAGAGAGAGAAAGAGAAAGAGAAAGAGAGAGACTGCTGCAAAATAGGGAAGAAAAAGAAAAGAAAAAGGAGGAGAAGAAGAAGAAGAAGAAGAAGAAGGGGAGAGGTGGCCGCGGTGGCGCCGGCCGGGGGCGCGCGCCACCGGCGGCGGCTGGGGCGCGGCAGCGCCCCAGACGGCGGCGCCTCCGGCACTTGGCCGGGGTCGCCGGAGGTGGAACCGGCGGTGGGTGGAGATCGGCCATGGAGAGAGAACGTATGGGTGAGATCTTGGGAGGGAAGTGGAGAGAGAAAATGTGAGAGAGAGAGATGGATTAGTCTCTCTAATTAGAGAGAGAAATAGAGAGAGGGAGAAGGGAAAGGCGGTGAGAGGAAGGCGCTGGAAACCGCCAGAGAAGAGAAGAAGAGAAAGGAAAAGAAAGGAAAGTAAAAGATTAAAAATTAATATTTTAATATTATAATATTGGCCTGATATTCGACCAGCTCTGAACGGTGCCCAAAAATTACAGAAAATAGGAAATATTATCCTGAGACTTAAAATGAAGACAATTTGTAGAAACTCAATCCGGTTTGCAAATTAAAAATCCCGGAAGCTGTCGCCGATACCGGGGGACACCGGTTTTGCCGGATTTTCGATAAATTCATAAAAATCCCCAAAAATACCCAAACGTAGCTCATGTGATTCTAAGACATCCAGTGAAAGCAGATTCTCAAAATCCAACTCCATTTGTGAACTAAAAATCGTAAAGTCGGTTAGCGACATCGGTCGACACCGACTACGGAGATTTTCCAAAATAATCCAGAAAAATTTCAAAAAATCCTGAAAAATCTAGAATCTTAGAAAATAATTTTTGAAACTGAAAGCAGCTCAATCGGACTGCCACGGAGGTCAAATCAATTTTTGTACGCCGTATCGCGTACCGATACGGTGATACGTACACCGGGGATCAGGGGGTTACAGACATTCACAGTTTTTCCTCTAAAAAACTTTCTTTACACCCAAAATGGGATTATGTTCTTTATTTTTTTTCCTCTGAAGCTTTGTCTTTCTGAAAATTAAGTATTTACTGAGTTTAGTTTAAAGTAAAACTTGAAAAATCAGAATCTGCAATACTAATCTCATATTTTTCATCCTTGATATCCTCCTCTTCCTTCTTTTTTTCTCCTTCTCCTTCTTCATCCTCTTCTCCTCCTCGACCTTCCTCCTCTTCTCCTTCTACTCCTCTGCGACCTTCCTCCTCTTCCCCTTCTACTCCTCCTCCTTTTCCTCTTTTCATTCTCCTCTTCCTTTCTCTTCTTCTCTTTCTCATCCTGCTCCTCTTCTCCTCCTCTTCCTTTTTTTCCCTTCTCCTTCTCCATCTTCTTTTTTTCTTTTCTTTATTTCCTCTTCTTTTCTTCTCTTCTCCTTCTCTTGCTCCTCCTTCTCCTTCTTCCTCTTTCTCCTTCTCAATATTGGCTGCTCTTAATAGCTCTTATTCTTCCTCCTTCATCTTTATTTTTTTCCCTTAATTTTCTTTTTTCCTCTTCTCTCTCTTTTTGCATCTTTATTTGTTCTTTTTTTTTGCTTTCTCATCTTCCATTTTTTCTATTGTTTTAGCTCATAAACTCTGGTCTTCAGATAATATTTTTAATCCTCATAAGATCGAGTTCATCGGCTCTTTCGACCCGAGGTTCTGTCAAATAACTTGCAATCTTTCATACTCTCCTCAACTATTTTGACAGGTTCTTGTTCCTCCGTGATATCTGCTTCAATATTTTCATCGTGATTCTTCTCTTCTTATTCTTTTGCAGCAAGACTTATCATAATTTTTTTATCATTGAAAATGTTGGTCATTCGATTTAAAACCTGAAATTCATGTAAAACACACATCAATATATAACCAATCTGTCAGTACTGTGATTAAAGTCGCAACAAAAAAAAATATTCTAAAAGTTATCTTTTCTATAAAGACTGCGACTTTAGTCGCAGTCATAATAATAAACTGTCAGAAAAAATTGAGTACTGCGATCATAATCGCGGTATGAAATTTCATCTTCAAATCATTTATTTTACCAAATTCACAATCCTGTTAAAATTTAATACTATATTTTAGTTATCTATTAAAAATTTCGACTTTGGTCGCAGTCATTAAAAATCATCATGTTATTGTGAATAAATAATGTTTATAGTGTTATTTTATACTAACTTTTTCTTCACCAATACCTGTTAGATTGATTTCAAGTAGGGCTTCGCTAATATTATGGAGGTCCCATCTTACTGTCCTGGAAATTTTTTTTTGTCCATTTCCTTTCCCTGCTAAAAAATTTAGCCTTTTCACACAGCCAATATGCAACAGGTATTAGTATAACAGTTTATACAAACAATGTCCATATATAAGAAATTTACAATAATTTTTAACAAAATATAATTTATACTTACATGAATTTGCACTAAGCATCCTTGCAGCTCGAATGTAGTATGCCTGAAAATGTCCATTAATTGAAGAAGGAATTGCCACGCAGCTTTAGCCTAACAAATGGTTTTCATCAGCTGAATATTATCAATTTGCTCCACTAAATATTATGGCACCATGCATTTGCTGCCAGAGAAGAAGAAAGTTGCTGACATATAAAGGATGATCAAAGTTGTGAAGTTCTGAGATGCAAGTCTTTGTTGTCTTTTATAATATCATTTAATGTCACTTGCTGCTCCATCTGCTTATCCTTTGTGCCATCTAATTCACTTCTCCTCCACTTTTTCACGAGAAGATCATCCAAAGCATCTTCAATGAATAATTTTGTGATCTTCTTAATACTTGAAAATTAATATTTAATGACACCCCTGTTCTTCAATGTACAAATCTTATTCATTATGAAATCTGACCCGCTGATAGGCAGGCCAAAAGTTAGGGCAACATCCTCTACTCTTAATTCGATTTGTTTGCCACCAATTATAAAGGTCCTTGGTCTCTATCATACTGGTCATCAATCTTCAAAACACTGATGCTTGATTTTAGGCCTTTATCACCTCTAAATTCCTTATTTTAGAATGCCATGAAAATTACACCAAATGGCATCTCCTTGATTGCATTGGTGAAATCTGGATGAATATGCTTTTTGAATTTTAATTCGCACATTGGTTTTAGGCTCGATCTCATTGGACGAACATTCACTTCTTACCTAACTATTGGTGCAAAAATATTAAAAACATAAGTCCACATTAAACAAAGCCCACAGTCGCAGAATTTATAAATACGTTATTAATAAAAAGATTGCGATCTTGGTCGCAATTATGAAAAATAAGTTATAAAATACTGCACTAAAAATCACAGTATTATCGAACAAAACATTCTTAAAAGGTCTGCTATTACATAAGATTACGATCAATATCGCAGTTTTCTAATCAACTTAATTTCTTAACTTATGAGACCTTGATCACTGCTTCAATAGACTGCGATCTTTATTTCATAAGACTGCGACCACAGTTGTGATACTTATTTAGCTTACTTAATAAAAAGGACTACAACCCAAGTCGACAAAATTAAAAAAAAGGACTGCAATGTAAAACAAAAAATAAATCAAAAAATGAAATGATGTTATTTTTTTAAATCCTAATTTTTTTAGAAACTGCGACTTCGATTGCAGCTTTAAAAAACAAAAAAAATTAAAATAAACTGTTTCAAGTCACAATAATCGATTGAATTATGATTAAAACATCTTTCAGAATAAAAAAAATTTGAACATTAATGCGCCAAGTCGTATTCTTTTAAAAAAATTAATTTTCTAAATTGTTTTTTAAATTAGAAACATCAAAATTTTAATAAATATCGCATTTTTAATCGAAAATATCAGTTGAATTTTTATTTTTAGAATTAAATTTAACACTGAAATCAAAAATATTTTAGACAAGAGACCGATCTGAAGCGAATTGAGATTAAAAAGGTGAAAAATTCTTTAAATAACAAAAATTGTAAAAAAAATTCTAATTTTTTTGCTAGTGTACCCAAAAATCTAGAATTTTCACGGTTTTTTTACTTTTTCGGCGGATGCTTTCTTGCTCGACATCTTGATCAGATTTTTATTTTATAAATTAAATTTTGGTGTGGATGATTTAGAAATTTAGGAATCAAGATCTGTAATTTTTGTGAATGAAAAACTCAAAATTTCAGATTTGTATTTTTTGGGGGCCACGCTAAAAGTGAAACTGAGGGTATTTGAGTCATTCTGCATCGATAAACTGATTGATGGTCTTTTTCGAGCGGGATGTTTTGTCTGTTTACCGTCAAAATTTTGACATTTCTGCGGCTGATATGAAGCCACGTCACGCCGGCTGAGAAACTCTCTCAGCTGGCCGCTGAGGTACAACCCCCCCCCCCCACACACACACACACATATGAGGGATCTGTACCTCAGCTGGCAGCTGAAAGAGACTCTCAGTTGTCACTTTGTGGTTTAATTTTAACCATAATTTTGAGTGCTGGTACCATGGTCGCAATTTTATATGATGACTGTGATTAAGTCGCAGTGTTTTTATGAGAACAGCTGCCATGGTCGCAGTCTTTTCTAAGGACTGCGACCAAGGCCGCAGTCGTCTTTCTCTGAAGACTGCGGCCTCGCAGTCTTTTTCTGAGAACTGCTACCATAGTCAGTCCTAATTACACTGAAAAATGTATGATTTTTTTAGGACTGCGACCATATTACAGTGGACTGCAACTATGTCGCAGTAAGTTTGCGACCATATTGATGTGACAGTTGAGAAAGTCTCTTTCAGCTGTCGACTGAGGTACATTCTCTCTCTCTCCATATATATACACACACACACAGAAATATGTATATCACCCAACAGCTGAGTCCCTCTCAGCCTACGGTGACGTGGCACGTTATTAGCCACACTAGAAAGAACAGCCCACCTATTGAAACGGCTGAAATTACTAAATGCCCCTGCGGTAAAGATAGTAAATCTGTATAGTTTATTATTATTTTTATATTTCTGACGTTAGTCAACATTGTCACAGTTATCTTTGAAAGTACACCTAGAGGGGGTGAATAGGTGTATGGCTAATCTAATGACAAATGTTGCGAAATTAACAACTAATTGCAACACACTTAATGCAACCAAAGAGTGTAGCTGAATTACGGTGAAGGGCTCTGGACTATCTCCTCTAAATTTCTCTAAATAAGAGTTGAGGTGCCATGTAAAGCTCTCTTGGTTTAACACAAGTGAGGCACACAAACAATACCTAGCATATATGTATGAATGAATAATATGAAATAATGCAGGGTAAATAAGAGAGAGTTAAGAGATAGTGGATCAATAGCAAATACAAAGATATGTTTCGAGGTTCGAGCCATTGCTCTACGTCCCCGCCTTCACACAGAAGGATTTTTACTATATCATCCACACAGGACTTCCCAAACAGGGAACCTCCACTGAGGATTTGGGTAATACAATTTTGGAGTACACAACTCCTCTCTCCAACAAACACAACCTCTACACAAGAGGCAAGACACAACAACAATCACCTCTACACTTAGAAGGATGGGCACTTAGCCAAACAATTACAATCACCTTTACACTTAGAGGGATACCAACAAACCTAATTGCACAACCTCCTCTACACTTAGAGGGAAAAGCACAAAGCTAAAGCAAAAGAAAGGGTTACAACTCTTGGTGGTCTCAACAAATCACAAACTAATTTTCTCACAAAAACTAAATCCTATAGATGGGATGATATGATAGCTCAAGTGTGAGAATATAAGGTGTTTGGAAAACAAATCACAAAGAAAAATACTTGGAAAACAACTACAATAAGATAGAAATGAAGATCAAAACCAATATTCCAAATACTCTATTTTTCTTTGAATTTTCCAACCCTTGAAGAAAAAAATAAAGATAGATCTTTTTAACCCAAAAACTCTTTGAAACTTCTTACTAAAATACTTATAAATATGAGAAAATTTACTCTTCAAATTCTTGGTGAAATCAGCCAAGGAGGGGGCTATTTATAACTCTCCAAAAATCTGCCTGTTGGCAATTAGGAAGGGCAGATGCCCTTCCGATCGACCGGACAAGGTCATTTTTATGACCATTGAGCCACCGGTCGACCGCCCGGTCGACCGAGGCCTGGATACTGAGAGCAGATGTCTCTACCGGTCGACCGGGGCCAGATCCAGATAGCAGAGCTCTCTGGCGGTCGACCAACCCGGTCGACTGGCCCTCCAGCCTATACGACCGTGCATGTTTGTGCACATCGGTCGACCGGACCAGTCGACCGACTTCTGCCTCGATCGACCGTCCGGTCGACCGGCAGAAGGCCAGTACAAACAATTATAGGGATTGAAAACTTATCTTTTTACCTTCTAAAAAATTCCATAAAATACGCATAAATTCCACAAAAATAAGTTCTTTTAAGATCTTTGAATAACAAATATGTGTGACCAAAATGTAACACATATTATAAAAAATTTGAATAATTTTTGTCATATTGAAATTAGGCTTTAAACAAAAAATCGATATTTTTAAAAAAACCAAACTTTGAAATGGAAATTCGATTTTTCCAAAACTTGTCTAAATATATAAACATGATATTGAAACAACTTTGAAGCACATTGTATATGGATAGAATCTAATATACATAAAAGATATTATATCTATGTTTTTGACATGAAATTCAAAATCGGATAAACCGAAAACCAAAACTAATAAACTTTAAACTTGTGTGTGTATGTGAACCTGAGCATATCAATACTATCTAATTTTTGCACAAGATCTAAAGATAAACTAAACAAACTGAGGTCTTCTTGTAGAGCTTTTTCTCCAAATCGACTCGATCCAAATACGATCCAACGAGCTTGACTCCAACCGAGTACTAGATGCGATCTTGACGCTCGAACTCTTGAATCTACATGTGAAAACTTCAAAAACTCCTTTATTGAAGCAAAACACCTACTAAAATCTTGATCAAATATCTAAAACTAAATATCACAAGATTATTAGTAAACTATAACTACATGAGTTAATTATCATCAAAACTAGAGTGATGGGCCTCTGGGCCAACAATCTCCCCCTTTTTGATGATGACAAAACTCATGGAGTTATATATGCATGGATTAAAGTTAAGCTTCATAGAAGCTCCCCCTTAACTCATGCATTGCAATAAACAATAAAGATATTCAATGAATGCATAGACCAAATAACACATATATGCATAAATGAAGAATAAAATAAAACATATATGCTCTGATACCAATTGGAAAAATATCATACATATAAATGACATAAACATGCATATATAAAACTCCAATTTCTCTCCCCTTTTTTGTCAAATCATCTACAAAGGGGCATAAATAAACTCAAAAAAAAATTCTCCCTTTTTGTCAAATCAAACAAGAAGGATGTATATGCAATATACATTCATGAAGAGAAGAGACGTAAGGTTAACTCCCCCTACATACATGCAATACATGAAAAGAGAAGACTAAACTCTAATCACATAACGCATAATATACAATGTATAAAAGAAGATGTGAAGCTCCCTCACACACGTGTAAGACATAGAGAAGAGAGGTCAAGCTCCTCAATATGAGATACACTGAACATGAATCTATACGTAGAGAAGATGTTAAGCTTTCCTTTCATATAAGCAATGTATATCAAAACATCATGATACCAATTGAAAAATATATCAATTTATGATAAAGGTATATATCGAAACATTATGATACCAATTTATGATACCAATAGAAAATAACAAAAGATTTTTAAGATATCGATTGAAAGTAAATAAAACTTTTAAGATATTAAAAGATACCAATTGCAAATATCTTGATACCAATTGAAAGTAACAACCAATTTAAAGTAAAAACCAATTTAAAGTAAAAAGCAAATCGTTTTAGGTAAACATAACTCATATCAATATAGATACCAATTTAAAATGAAACATGATACCAATAATTAAAATGTTAGCATATACTAAAACAAAGTTATTTCCATCATAAAGAATGGGAGTAAGATACCAATTGAAACAAAAATCGATTGAAAGATACCAATTGAAAAATAAAACATGAATTTTTTCCCCCTTTAAGAAATACCAATAAAAGCAATGCATAAGCTTGTATAAGATACCAATTGAAAAATAATTGACATTAAGAGGTAAAGCAAGCTTAGCATAACATAATTTATGCTTTAAGATATAAAGATATAGTAAGCACAATCAAATCACATATATATGTATGAAAATGTAAATACCAATCGAAATTGATACTATTTGAAGTTTGAAGCATACATATATAAAAAATAAGTATATAAAAAATATTAATTGTGATACCAATTGAAAATATAATGAGAATCAAGTGTATAA
This sequence comes from Agave tequilana, assembly GCA_038442645.1. Taxonomy (NCBI): domain Eukaryota; kingdom Viridiplantae; phylum Streptophyta; class Magnoliopsida; order Asparagales; family Asparagaceae; genus Agave; species Agave tequilana. The sequence continues at coordinate 53,033 of JAVJIF010014504.1, read as the reverse complement.
CTCATAATTACCTCCCTTTCATGCACTTGTTAAAAAGATTTTTAATTAGGCACACAAGACATGGACGCCATCCAACCGCCCTTGAAAGGAAGGGGTTTTCAAAAATAGGATTTAAAAATAATTTTAACATGCTTGAAAACTCTTTCAAAAAGAAGCAATACGCAACTAGTTTTATGATAATCTTGAAAACTTATACGAAATCCTTCAAGGAATAAAAACAAGAATATACCCATGAAAACATGAAAATCACTCAACAATTGACACTCAAAGTCTATAAAGCACATATAAGACTCATGAAAATAAAGTCATGAGAAAGCATCAAGTAAGGTGCGTGTACAAAGTCATGTAATCAACAAAGATATGGAATATGACATTTAAGCTCAATTATGAAATTCCTTCTCAAAAATATGAAAATCATCAAAACTAAATAGGCTTCAAGGTATATGCATGTTTAGTTAAAACTAAAAGTATACATACATATCTCAAACACAAATGAGTCCATAATAGAATTTGCATGAAGTTAAGTGACTCAAGGGTATACATGTATATCCAATAGTTTTAACAAAATTACTATATACATAAAGCTAAATACATTTTTAATTAAAACTGTCCAAAAATAGGGAATACTAGTTGAAATGCAAGAATTATCTGTAACCCCTTACTCCCCGGTGTACGTATCACCGTATCAGTACCCGATACGACATATAAAATTGATTTGACCTCCGTGATAGTCTGATTGAGCTGATTTCAGTTTTAAAAATCATTTTCTAATATTTGAGATTTTTTAGAATTTTCTGGAATTTTTCTGGACTATTTTGAAAAATCTCCGCAGTCGGTGTCGACCGATACCGATAATTGGCTTTTCGATTTTTATTTCACAAATGGAGTAGAATTTTGGAATCCGCTTTCACCAGTTGTCTTAAAATCGTATTATCTACGTTAGGGTATTTTCGGGATTTTCTGAATTTATCGAAAATCGGCCAAACCTGTGTCGCCCGTATCGGCGAGACACTCCGGGATTTTTAATTTGCAAACCGGATCGAGTTTCTGCAAACCGTCTTCATATTATGTCTTAGACTAATATTCCCTAATTTTTGGGGACTGTTCGGCACTAGTCAAATTCAGACCCTATTAATTAAATAATTATAATAACATATCTTAACCCTTATCCCATTTCATATTTCATTTACACTGTACGTGGCCAGATTTTTCCAGCGACTTCATTAACCGACATTAGATATTTTTTACCTCTTCTACACTCTTCCTAATTGATATCTTAATATTATATATAAACCTATTACCTTTTAACCCTAAACTAATAATCTCTCTTTTTTTCTCTCTCTCTCTCACACTCAGCCCGTCGCCAACACCCCAACGCCACCCATCACAGCCCCCAACCTTCACCGCTGGCCACCCAACACACCACCGCCGGCCTCCCAACACACCACCACCGGCCACTTCCCCACCTCTCTCTTTCACTGTACAAAACCACCACCACCACCACCGGGTCTTCCTATCTCCGGCCACCGTACCCTCACCGGAGCTCCGACCTTTGCCGGAGCCCGCGCGCGCGCAGCTGGAGCACCACCGCGCCCGCCTCTGCCGCAGCCAGCAGCAGCCCCGTGGGCGGTTGCGGCCACTGGTCACAGCGCGCAGCGCTGTGCAGGGGAGAAAAATCAAACCCATAACGGGTTTGGTTACTTACCCGATTCGCGACCCGCAAACCCACAACCCTGTTCTTATAAAAGGTAAATTTCAGAAAAGCCCTTTTGCATAATGATTGGTTCATTTATAACCCTGAAAAATTATGTTTAACCCCTTAAATAATTTCAGGTATTATAAAAGTAACCTGAACGTTTTTGGGACTAGAACTCGGTCATTTAACGTCGGAATCACGCGTTCTTGGTCTCGTTGGAATCAGGATAGCGAGAACTTCAATCCTATGGCCAGTTTGTGAGTGTTTTCCTTTTCTAAATTTTATTTATTTATTCATGTTTATTAAAGTCGTGAGTGATTACTTTAGTTACGAAACCGTAATTATGAGTTAAACAATAGGCCTGTTAAATAGGCCTGTTAAAACTCGAGAAACGGCATGTGTTGTAAACATAGACATTAAGCTAGATGATCAATTAAAGAATCCCTAGACACCGTCACTGCATGGATAACTAGTATGATTCCACACTAGTGCTACATGGATACGAATACACGCATACTTCATTATACGGGATCTTGTCACTATTCCACTGTCACCCCGACCAACCCACTGGTACACTAAATACCGTAGTGTATGTAGATAGCGGTTACACTGGATGTCGGTATTTCATGTAGCTTTCATGTAGTTTCATATATACGTCTCACCATTACATAGATACTGAGATGCACGACACTAGTACTGCATGTTGTGACCTACCGATATACTGATACACTAGTACACTGGATACCGTCAATTTATATTGATATCCTCGTTACATAGATGCACTGATCACTGTTACCTGTACGCTCACAGAGACATTACACGGATTATTGATACAAATATATGTTTCACGGACACACGGATACATCAGTTCACTAGATACAGTCAGTTCCTATATTTTATCATCGTTACATAGATGCTCGGCATATCACTGTTACACATGCATGCATGGTTTCTCCATTCTTATCATACGGATCCTTGTACCTTTTGCATGTATGATTGTTCCATGTTCCCGTATTCATGTTATATGATTGTTTCCTGTTACTGATATGGATATTCTCGTTACTGGACATGAGAGCTGTTGATACGCGATATGTGGAATCCCACATCTATTGTTCCCGTTTCCCGTTATATTATTGCCGTTATATTGTTCCCGATTCCTGTTATATTGTTTTATGCTATCAACAGAGCTCAGGTCCAGTTATCATGTTACCCGTATCATGTACTGTATTTGTTCTTGTTACATTGTATACTTAACATAACAGATCATAAAGATAACTTGGGTATGGGGGAGACTTGACGGTTGATTAGATCATATCGGGTGGATGTCTGGATCCATTGTTTGTCCCACTGTAGGGGACGGGGTAGTGCTGGCTACCGTCTGTTACTCATGAGCATCCCGTTATTGTTTTCACTCATTGATATTCCCATTACATGTTACAGCTCTAGCGGGCTAGTCCTGGTCTCAGCAGCCAGGGGTCTGATAAGGCCGTTGTCCCGAGTATGCACGGGATACACCCACCCGATAAGAACTCCTCGACCATGAGTTTCCAATTAACATAATAAAACAGTATACACAATAGTGGACGTCGGGAACACTTTTTATTTGATCACTCTCTCGTTTGGATAATGGTACCCGTAGGCCATGTCCGGATGGGTTCGACTGGAGTGCGGGCTCAGTATAAACTGCCAGTGGTATGGGACACTGATAGAGATTGATTAAAATACCAGGTGGTACTGATCGCTACTATTGTATAAATGACATGACTTTGACATGACCTGCCTGCTACATGTTTAGTTGTACTTGTTACTGTTCCTGATCATTTGTCTGCTATCATGTTACATGTATACATTGCTATTGTTCCTGTTTTCTGTTACACTTTCTTTAGAGCCCTACTACTCATGCACATGTATACTTTGTTACATTACCTGGTATATGTTACACTGTATGTAGTGGCATACTATGCATGTTCTGCATTGCATATATTTTATTGTTCCAGACATATGCCCATCTGCATGTTCACCTCTATCCCCATCTGCATGTTCACCTCTATCACGTCACCACTATCATGTTCATATCTATTACGTCACCACTAGACACATTAGTTATTATATAAACTGGACACGACTATAGATATGACCTGATGATAACCGGCTAGGTAGAGATGGTATTACAATAAAACATGTTTATATATATTTGTACTGTTTCGTATATGCGTATTATATGGTATCACTATTATCACATCTTGTATTATATTAGTATCATGGTTGTAGTACTATTGTATATATTACTGCTTCCTTCATTTATCACTCACTAGGTCGCTTTCTGACGACCCTGGGTTTGCGTGCCCAGATTGGAGATCGGAGTTACCATAGTATCGGAGAGTGCCATGGAGTCACATCGGAGCTTCCTCATCGGGACTATGCTTAGGTATCTTGGTGCTTTATTTCCGTTATCTTATTTGTCCCTATTAGTCATATCTGTTATGATCACTGACCTATTTCTGCAGGTATTCTTGTACTTATTTCATGCTGGGACTCAAGTCTACATGGAGATTATTTACTGTACTGAGGCTTAGCGTACGTACGTGAGGGTTTTCCGCCCTGCGTATGTACGTCGCCATAACGTCCCCGTACCTGCGGGATCGGGGCGTTATATAGTGGTATCAGAGCTTAGGTTCACACCTGGTGTGGGTAACCACCTGGGTCAAAACTCGGGCTCTTACCAACAGTACAATTAGATTCAGATTTTAGCTTATCTGTATCTGAATTTGGAGATTCCAGCGACGAGTACAAGAATACCATGTCCGTGACAATTCATTCCTTGATTCTTTTCTATTCCTTAGTGACAGTTATCAACTAGACTATCTGATTTCCTCCTTGTTTTGTTTCATCTTCTTGCTTCCAATATGTTAGTATTCGTTCACTACCATACTTCTCCGTCCCGAGTTCCTTATAGATAGTAGAGTGCGCAGCGGAAGTATCGTGGACCCGTAACCTTTAGGCTTTGGGGTTGAAAATATTGTTCTCACACCTGAATGGAAATTGCGAGGACGCAATTTTCTGTAAGGTGGGGAGAAATGTAACCCCCTGCTCCCCGGTGTACGTATCACCGTATCAGTACCCGATACGACATATAAAATTGATTTGACCTCCGTGGTAGTCCGATTGAGCTGATTTCAATTTTAAAAATCATTTTCTAATATTGAGATTTTTCAGAATTTTCTGGAATTTTTCTGGATTATTTGAAAAATCTCCGTAGTCGGTGTCGACCGATACCGATAATTGGCTTTCCGATTTTTATTTCACAAATGGAGTAGAATTTTGGGAATCCGCTTTCACCAGTTGTCTTAGAATCGTATTATCTACGTTAGGGTATTTTCGGGGATTTTTCTGAATTTATCGAAAATCCGGCCAAACCTCTGTCGCCCGTATCAGCGAGACACTCCGGGATTTTTAATTTGCAAACCGGATTGAGTTTCTGCAAACCGTCTCCATATTATGTCTTAGACTAATATTCCCTAATTTTCTTAATTTTTGGGGACTGTTCGGCACTAGTCAAATTCGGACCCTATTAATCAAATAATTATAATAACATATCTTAACCCTTATCCCATTTCATATTTCATTTACACTGTACGTGGCCAGATTTTTCCAGCGACTTCATTAACCGACATTAGATATTTTTTACCTCTTCTACACTCTTCCTAATTGATATCTTAATATTATATATAAACCTATTTCCTTTTAACCCTAAACTAATAATCTCTCTCTCTCTCTCTCTCCTCTCTCTCTCTCACACACACACTCAGCCCATCGCCAACACCCCAACGCCACCCATCACAGCCCCCAACCTTCACCGCTGGCCACCCAACACACCACCGCTGGCCTCCCAACACACCACCACCGGCCACTTCCCCACCTCTCTCTTTCACTGTACAAAACCACCACCGGGTCTTCCTATCTCCGGCCACCGTACCCTCACCGGAGCTCCGACCTTTGCCGGAGCCCCGCGCGCGCGCAGCCGGAGCACCACCGCGCCCGCCTCGCCTCTGCCGCAGCCAGCAGCAGCCCCGTGGGCGGTTGCGGCCACTGGTCACAGCGCGCAGCGCTGTGCAGGGGAGAAAAATCAAACCCATAACGGGTTTGGTTACTTACCCGATCCGCGACCCGCAAACCCACAACCCTGTTCTTATAAAAGGTAAATATCAGAAAAGCCCTTTTGCATAATGATTGGTTCATTTATAACCCTGAAAAATTATGTTTAACCCCTTAAATAATTTCAGGTATTATAAAAGTAACCTGAACGTGTTTGGGACTAGAACTTGGTCATTTAACGTCGGAATCGCGCGTTCTTGGTCTAGTTGGAATCAGGACAGCGAGAACTTCAATCCTATGTCCAGTTTGTGAGTGTTTTCCTTTTCTAAATTTTATTTATTTATTCATGTTTATTAAAGTCGTGAGTGATTGCTTTAGTCACGAAACCGTAATTATGAGTTAAACAATAGGCCTGTTAAATAGGCCTGTTAAAACTCGAGAAACGGCATGTGTTGTAAACATAGACATTAAGCTAGATGATCAATTAAAGAATCCCTAGACACCGTCACTGCATGGATAACTAGTATGATTCCACACTAGTGCTACATAGATACGAATACACGCGTACTTCATTATACGGGATCTTGTCACTATTCCACTGTCACCCCGACCAACCCACTGGTACACTAAATACCGTAGTGTATGTAGATAGCGGTTACACTGGATGTCGGTATTTCATGTAGCTTTCATGTAGTTTCATATATACGTCTCACCATTACATAGATACTGAGATGCACGACACTAGTACTGCATGTTGTGACCTACTGATATACTGATACACTAGTACACTGGATACCGTCAATTTATATTGATATCCTCGTTACATAGATGCACTGATCACTGTTACCTGTACGCTCACAGAGACATTACACGGATTATTGATACAAATATATGTTTCACGGACACACGGATACATCAGTTCACTAGATACAGTCAGTTCCTATATTTTATCATCGTTACATAGATGCTCGGCATATCACTGTTACACATGCATGCATGGTTTCTCCATTCTTATCATACGGATCCTTGTACCTTTGCATGTATGATTGTTCCATGTTCCCGTATTCATGTTATATGATTGTTTCCTGTTACTGATATGGATATTCTCGTTACTGGACATGAGAGCTGTTGATACGCGATATGTGGAATCCCACATCTATTGTTCCCGTTTTCCGTTATATTGTTCCCGTTATATGTTCCCGTTTCCTGTTATATTGTTTTATGCTATCAACAGAGCTCAGGTCCAGTTATCATGTTACCCGTATCATGTACTGTATTTGTTCTTGTTACATTGTATACTTAACATAACAGATCATAAAGATAACTTGGGTATGGGGGAGACTTGACGGTTGATTAGATCATATCGGGTGGATGTCTGGATCCATTGTTTGTCCCACTGTAGGGGACGGGGTAGTGCTGGCTACCGTCTGTTACTCATGAGCATCCCGTTATTATTTTCGCTCATTGAGATTCCCGTTACATGTTACAGCTCTAGCGGGCTGGTCTGGTCTCAGCAGCCAGGGGTCTGATAAGGCCGTTGTCCCGGGTATGCACGGGATACACCCACCCGATAAGAACTCCTCGACCATGAGTTTCCAATTAACATAATAAAACAGTATACACAATAGTGGACGTCGGGAACACTTTTTATTTGATCACTCTCTCGTTTGGATAATGGTACCCGTAGGCCATGTCCGGATGGGTTCGACTGGAGTGCGGGCTCCAGTATGAACTGCCAGTGGTATGGGACACTGATATAGATTGATTAAATACTAGGTGGTACTGATCGCTACTATTGTATAAATGACTGACTTTGACATGACCTGCCTGCTACATGTTTAGTTGTACTTGTTACTGTTCCTGATCATTTATCTGCTATCATGTTACATGTATACATTGCTATTGTTCCTGTTTCCTGTTACACTTTCTTTAGTGCCCTACTACTCATGCACATGTATACTTTGTTACATTACCTGGTATATGTTACAGTGTATATAGTGGCATACTATGCATGTTCTGCATTGCATATATTTTATTGTTGCAGACATATGCCCATCTGCATGTTCACCTCTATCCCCATCTGCATGTTCACCTCTATCACGTCACCACTATCATGTTCATATCTATTACGTCACCACTAGACACATTAGTTATTATATAAACTGGACACGACTATAGATATGACCTGATGATAACCGGCTAGGTAGAGATGGTATTACAATAAAACATGTTTATATATATTTGTACTGTTTCGTATATGCGTATTATATGGTATCACTATTATCACATCTTGTATTATATTAGTATCATGGTTGTAGTACTATTGTATATATTACTGCTTCCTTCATTTTACCACTCACTAGGTCGCTTTCTGACGACCCTGGGTTTGCGTGCCCAGATTGGAGATCCGAGTTACCATAGTATCGGAGAGTGCCATAGAGTCACATCGGAGCTTCCTCATCGGGACTATGCCTAGGTATCTTGGTGCTTTATTTCCGTCATCTTATTTGTCCCTATTTGTCATATCTGTTATGATCGCTGACCTATTTCTGCAGGTATTCTTGTACTTATTTCATGCTGGGACTCATGTCTACATGGAGATTATTTACTGTACTAAGACTTAGCGTACGTACGTGAGGGTTTTCCGCCCTGCGTATGTACGTCGCCATAACGTCCCCGTACCTGCGGGATTGGGGCGTTACATCATCAAAACTAGGCTATACTAGTACATCTAGTCGGTACAAATGAACAATTAGGCACAAACATACAAGAATCAAATGTGTCTCATTAGTTGTACAAGTATATACACAATTTTAATGAAAACTACATCTAAACAAGTAGTCAAAATATGAAGTATAAAATAAAACATAATCAATACGATCATTATGTAAATGCACATGTCTTAGAGTTATGATATACATAATAGCTAAATTAAAGTGAGAACACAAAATATGGATTCATATGAACATAAGTGTGTCTCAATTACTATACATATATATCATAAGTTTAAATAACATGGCATTTAATAACAATCATGAAAAACTAAAACATGCTAAAAATCAACAATATGTAAGCATGTAAACAAATAAGGAGTTAGAGATAGTAACCAAAATTATTAGGCCACATTTCTATATCTCAAAACCATGGTGGTCCTCCGACCAAACTTCCCTTGAAAGTGATGCATCCAAAAGTGTCACCATTAAGCTTGGAGCGCACCACCATTAAGGCACCAATACCCTCACGTCAAGCGAGAGCCCACACCTACATCAAATACAATAGCAGTGGCTTTTGGTACCCATACCTTGTTGGGTCCATGGGGGTTAGCACCTTTCCTAACCCAAAAAAACTATTTACAAATTTGAATCATTTAATTTATCATAACAAAAATTTGCAAGGTGGCCCTTACGTCTACAATGTGTACAAGTGTACACATGAGCATACATGGTGTTATGTGTATGAACGTGAGAAGCATGTATGTGCCGTGATTTGTGTGCATGCATAGGAGGAGCATGTTTTTTGTGAAACATGGATTCCAACCGTGTGTGGTTCATGGCACATTGGCTCAAAGTAGAGCCCAAACAATCAACACTCTTCTTTAAACCACAAATATTATTTTCAATGTTAGAAGAAGAAGTGGAGCATGCAATAGGTATACTTGATGGTGAAGCATGGCAAACATGTGAAGATAAATTATTTTTCAAAGATTTATTTTCCTTCAAAACCAAGTCCAATTCCTTTGAAATTGAAGCAATTTTATTTTTTAAAGATTCATTTTCTTTTAAAATAAAATCAAGTTTGAAGACAAGGTTTTATTTTTCTTCACAACATCATCACAATCATTTTTATTCTTCAAAATTCATTTTCCTTTAAGCCAAGGTCAAGTTAGGATTTAATGAATCTCTTTCACTTGAAATCTCAACCTTCTCTTGCAAAATCAAGTCAAGTTTTAAACACAAATCCTTATTTTCTTTATTTATTTAATATTTTTTTTTCAAAACTTGATATTTTTCAAGCAATTTTTCACATACAATAGAAAGTTCTTCATTTAAAGCATCGGCATCCATATGGTTATCACTAGAAGAACTAGCACTATCATCTAGTTGAGTATCTGAATTACCTCAAGGGAGTCATTCCCTTGGACCATGTAGCAATGTTGGTCGAACTCATCTCCACTAGATTCCTCCTCCACTAGATTCCTCTCCACAATGTTTAGCGTTTGAAGCTTTGGAGAGGTCAAAGTGTTCCACTCTGTTAAAGCGGAATCACAATAAGAAACAGTCATAAGATAATCTTTACTTAGAGTGCTCCTAAGTGCCTCAAGGGCTTGTGATTGGCCTCTATATGCTTATTATTATCAAGATAGGATTTCTTGGTAGTAGCAAGGTAAACATGCATTCTTAGGGTTTTGAGGTACATACTCATCTTAAGCTTTCATACATCGATGTTAGAAACATCAAACATAGGAAGGGTCATAAAATCCATGAGTGTATAAACTATATGTGTGCAAATGCAAATATAGATTAGCTAAACAAGATCTCACTGCTAGGTGGTTAAACCTAATATCAGGAGCGTAGGCTCTAATACCTGTTGGCCCAAGGTTACAATCACCCTTGTTTAGTGTATTTTGATGATTACAAAACATATTAGTTATTTGTACTAATAACAATTGTTGTTTAAGTGTGTTTCAGGTTTATTATCATACTAGAAGTACTCTCACTCAAATACAAGGCTTTTGGACTCAAGACAATTCAATTTGGGCTCAAGTTGCAATATTGAAGATCAAGTGAAGATAGCCCATCTTGAAGAATAGCTTTGAAGTCCTTTAGAAGTTGTAAGTTTAGTATGTTAAAGTTTGAATATAGGAAATTTGGCTCTAGGATTTGCACACACACTTGTTTCATGTATTTCCTATGTTTTGAAAATAGTTTTTGAAATGGTTATTTCTAAGTTTTATGCCTTAGTTTATATATACATGTACCAAAGCTTTATATCCTGAAAAACTTATTTAAAACATGTGTATAAACTATTTTCTGCATAATACTTAGCTATATGTATTTTTAAAATATTTATCAAAATTTTTCTAACTCAAAACAGCCCTGTTTTTCAGTGTCAGGCAACATCGGTCGACCGGGCCGGTCGACCGGCGCTGTGCCTGGACATGCACTGTTTGTGCATGTTCGTCGGTCGACCGGACCAGTCGACCGACAGAGAGCATTCTGCTCTCGGGAATTTTCGGTCGACCGGACCGGTCGACCGGAAGAAGGAAACTGTGTTTCCTCCTTTGGGTCGGTCGACCGGACCGGTCGACCGGGAGCCAACGGCTACTTCCAGCTGGCCTGGCGGTCGACCGGACCGGTCGACCGCCAAGCCTGCAAAATAGCAACGGCTCTTTCCTCTTTGGGATTTTCTGAAAATCTGTTTTCTTTTTCTGTTTTAACAGACTTTTGGAGAGTTGTTGGGGTGCTTTTGCAGGTTGAATTAGGTGAAAAGAAAATGTTTTTAACTTATTTTCAACCCTATAAATAGAGGAGAAGTCTCTCCTTCATACCACTAAGAAAAATTCCTCAAGTTTAGTTGTTTTCAAAAGAGAAAAGAAAAATAGTTTGAAGCTTTCAATTCCCACTCTTTCAAGATTGTTTTTCAGTTGTGTTTGATTCTCTATATCACTCTACAACTGAAGTTTTCTCACCACACTTCATAGAGCCAAAAATCCTATACTCATTCTATAGTGAAGTTGTAAATTGAAGTGAGAGTGTTTGTAAAAGATTGAGAAAAAGTGTAGTGATCAAGTTGTGATCACTTTGTTCTTGTAATTCCTTCTTGTGGAGCAACCTCTTCGGTAGAGGTCCTTTGTATTCGGTGGAGCTCGGTGCTCGGTCTTCGGTAGACCAATTGTAAAGGCATCCTCGGTGGATAGTGGAAACCCTTCACGGAGGTGAAGGCGGGGACTAGAGCAAGTGTGCTCGAACCTCGAAACAAATCATCTTGTTTGCGATTGCCTTTGCGTTATTCTTGCTTTACATTTCTCTTGCTTTATATTGTCTTGATTATTTGCTTGAGAACTAACCCTCTACTTGTGCAATCTTGTCTTGTTTACTTTACTTGCTATACTTGTTGTGTTACATTGTGTGCATCTCATTTCTCATCATCATACTTGGCATTGATCGATCACACCTCAATACAACACGATTGCATTGCGCACCTCTAACCCATATCTAGGGGAATTGGGAGGAAGGAGTTCAGAACCTCGCAAGGGGTATTCGGCTCTTAGTCGTGTTTTGAGAGATCGTTGCATCACTCATTTAATTGAAGTTTAAAAAGATCATTAGATTAGCATTCACACCTATTCACCCCCCCTCTAGGTGTTTTTCAATTGGTATCAGAGCTTGGACTCTAGGATTTGGTTTAACCACCTTAGAGAAGATCCTAATTTGCTAATCATTTCATTCATACTCATATAGTAAAAATGGCCGATAGAATAAAACCCCTCCTAAGTTTGATGGACTTAACTTTCCCATATGGAAAGTTAAGATGACCGTGTTTTTGCAATCTCTAGGTAGCCGAGTTGCAAAGGCCGTGACTAAGTCCTTTAGTGTACCCCCCGGTGACGAATCCACTTGGTCCGAAATAGAGACTAAGGAATTCGATGCCAATGCCAAAGCTCACTATGCACTTCTACAAGCCCTTAATGATGATGACATATCTAGGGTTATACATTGCAAATCCGCATATGAGATTTGGTCACACTTGATAGTCACACATGAGGGGACCTCACAAGTAAAGAAGGCTAAGATTGACCTTCTTCGTCTCAATATGAAACATTTTGCATGCAAGAAAATGAAACCATAGATGATATGGTTACAAGATTTACCAAGATTACTAATGGACTCTCTTCCTTAGGTGAAGATATCAACAATGATCAAAGAGTAAGGAAGATCATCCGGGCTCTTCCTCCTTCATGGGAAGTTAAAGCTACAACCTTGAAGGAACTCAACGACAATGAAGAGATGGAGCTCATAGGTCTCATTGGGAACCTCAAAACCCATGAGATGGAAAGGAAAGCAAGGGAGGACATGGCTCCTACCAAGAAGAAGACCATCGCCTTCAAGAGTCAAGCTACACACTCCGATGAAGATGATGAAGAAGAAGATGATGAGGAGCTCTCACTCCTTGTTAAGAATGTCCGGAGGATGTACAACAAGGCGAAGTACCAAGGTAGAAGGAGATGGCAAGGAGGCAAAGAAGAAAGAAAGATCATATGCTTCAATTGTCAAAAACCGGGACACATTGTGGCGGAGTGTCCGGAAAAAGCAAAGCCTTCCACTTCAAAGAAGCCTTACAAGAAGAAGGCTATGAAGGCAACTTGGGATTCGGAGACCGAATCCGAAGAAGAGATTGACACCGCCAACATGTGCTTCATGGCCAATGAAAGCACAAGCAAGGTAACCTCTTCCCCTTCTCATGATAACGAACTTTCTATGGATGTGTTAGAAGAGGCTTTTGTTGAGTTGTCACAAAACTATGATTTCTTAAAGAAAAAGTATATTAAAATGAAAAGGGAAAATGAATCTTTAAGTCTTCAAGTTTTTACTCTACAAAAGAAAGGATGAGTTGGTTTCCACTTTGGCCACTACCAAAAATGATTTTGAAAAATATAAGATCTCTTGCAAAGGTAAGGCCCCACTAATTGACTCAAATGAAGTTTCTATGCTTAAGGAAAGATTAGATTCATTAAGTGTTATTTTGAAAGATTGTGAGTTTAACAAGAAGAAAATTGAGGCTATGTTTCCTAAGAAACAAGCCCCAAAGAAAAATGCTCATGCTCATGTTCATATTCATGCTACACAACCTAAACAACATGGCAAAACCCCAAAACATGCTCACACTACACATCATGCTTTCATGTATAGAAAAGTGTACTCATGTTCACATTGTGGGCGGAAAGGACACTTAGCTAATTTTTGTTATGATAGACTAAGTGCATCACATCATAATGTTTGGGTTCGTAACACTAACTTTCAAGGACCCAAGAAAGTTTGGGTATCAAAGTCAACAATTGTTTTAAATGATGTAGGTACTTTCCAAAGCCCAACGACGTAGAGGTTTGTGGTATCTTGATAGTGGTTGCTCAAGGCACATGACTTGGGACATCAACAACTTTGCAACCCTATCAAGATATCATGAAGGTGGCACCGTCACCTTCGGAGATGACGCCAAGGGTAAAAACATCGGTATTGGTAATGTAAAACTTGGCACCTCTCCTTTAATTGAAAATGTAGTTTTGGTTGATGGCCTCAAGCATAATCTCTTGAGTGTTAGTCAACTTTGTGATAAAGGTTTTGATGTTGTTTTTGATAATGTTGCTTGTAAAGTTATTGATAGAATTTCTAATGTTTGTGTATTTTCCGGTTTTCGTGAAAGTAATGTTTATATGATTGATATGTTGAATATGTCTTGTAATATTACTTGCTTGAAAGCCCTCGATGATGACTCTTGGTTGTGGCATAGGAGATTAGGGCATATTTCTTTTGATCACATTTCTAGGTTAAATACAAAGAAAATGGTGAAAGGTATTCCTTGTTTGAATTTTGAAAAGGACCGAGTTTGTGACGCATGTCAATTTGGGAAACAAACTAAGTCTTCTTTCAAGTCAATTAAGGATATCATGACATCACGTCCTTTGGAGTTAATCCATATGGATCTATTTGGCCCAACACAAACCAAAAGTCTAAGTGGGAATAGATTTGCTTATGTTTTAGTTGATGATTTCTTAAGATTTACATGGGTTTTCTTTCTTGAACATAAAAGCCAAGCATTTTCATATTTCCAAATTTTTAAGAAAAGGGTTGAAAAAGAAAAAGATGTTTCGATTTTGAGAATAAGAAGTGATAGAGGAGGTGAATTCATTAACCAACCCTTTACCACTTTTTGTGATGAACATGGAATAAAGCATGAACTTTCTTGTCCTAGAACTCCACAACAAAATGGAGTAGTTGAACGGAAAAATAGAACATTACAAGAGATGGCTAGGACAATGCTAAGTGAATATGGTCTACCACATTATTTGTGGGCCGAGGCCGTAAATACATCATGCTACATATCTAATCGTGTTTTCTTGTGTAAAAATACTACTAAAACTTCTTTTGAAATGTATTTTTCTAGAAAACCTAATGTTTCCTATTTTAAAGTTTTTGGATGCAAATGTTTTGTTTTAAATACAAAAGATAATTTGGGAAAATTGATCCTAAATCTTATGAGGCTATTTTTGTAGGTTACTCAAACAATAGTAAAGCTTATAGAGTTTTCATTAGATCATCCTTGACTATTGAAGAGTCTATTCATGTTAAGTTTGAGGAATCTAACAAGTTTGTTAAGAATGTTGTAGAGATAGATGCATTGGATGAAGGCATGGAGAAAGTGACCTTGGAGGATGCTTCTACTATGGGAGACAAACCAAAGGATGATGAAGGAAGCAATGCTAAAGTGGAAGAGGCACAAGAGAATGAAAATCAAACACATGAGGTGGAGCCTACTCAACCACTACCAAAGGATTGGAGATACAATCCACATCATCCCAAGGACCTTGTCATAGGTGAAGTATCAAAAGGGGTAACCACTCGCTCTAAAATTCAAGATTATTGTGGCCACTTTGCATTTATTTCACACATAGAACCCAAAATGTGCTCGAAGCCTAGGCCGATTCATATTGGTTGCTAGCCATGCAAGAGGAGCTCAATCAATTTGAGCGCAACCAAGTTTGGCACCTTGTTCCTAGGCCCCACGATAGACCAACAATTGGTACTAAGTGGATCTTTAAGAATAAGTTGGATGAATCGGGTAATGTAGTTAGAAACAAGGCTAGGTTAGTTGCCTAAGGTTACACTCAAATCGAAGGGATCGATTTTGAAGAAACCTTTGCACCCGTAGCACGGCTTGAAGCCATACGGATGACATTAGCATTTGCCTCATATAAAGATTTCAAATTATTTCAAATGGATGTTAAAAGTGCTTTTCTAAATGGATTTATTGAAGAGGAGGTGTATGTTGAACAACCCCCCGGGTTTGTTGATCCTACACATCCGGATTTTGTTTTTAAATTAGATAAAGCTCTTTATGGTTTAAAACAAGCCCCTAGGGCTTGGTATGAAAGACTTTCTTCATTTTTGATTTCAAATGGTTTTAAGAAAGGTAAAATTGATACAACTTTGTTTACAAAACATGTAGAAAATGACATTCTTATTGTGCAAATTTATGTAGATGATATTATTTTTGGTTCTACTAATGAATCTCTTTGCAAAGCTTTTGAGTCATGCATGAAGGATGAATTTGAAATGTCTATGATGGGGGAGCTCAACTATTTCCTTGGACTCCAAATCAAGCAAAGGAAGGATGGGATCTTCATCAATCAAGCCAAGTACACAAAGGAACTAATCAAAAGGTTTGGGCTTGAAGGATCAAGAGTAAGCAAAACTCCCATGGCAACAACTACAAAGCTTGACAAGGATGAACAAGGTAAAAGTGTAGACATTAAACTTTATAGAAGCATGATTGGTAGCTTGCTTTATTTGACGGCTAGTAGGCCGGATATTATGTTTTCCGTTTGTCTTTGTGCACGTTTTCAATCTTGTCCTAAAGAATCTCACATAATAGCGGTTAAACGCATAATTAGATACCTTAAGGGCACTATTGAAATGGGTTTATGGTATCCTAAAACCGGATTATTTGAAATGAAGAGTTTTTCGGATGCCGACTATGCGGGTTGTAGGGTAGATAGGAAGAGCACAAGTGGAACATGTCAATTCTTAGGTAATTGTCTTGTATCTTGGTCTTCCAAAAAGCAAAATTCGGTAGCCCTATCAACCGCCGAAGCGGAGTATGTTGCGGCCGGAGCTTGTTGTGCACAAGTTCTTTGGATGAAACATACTCTCCTTGACTATGATTTACACTTTGATCATGTTAAAATATTTTGTGATAATACTAGTACTATTCACATGACAAAGAATGCAAATCAACATAGTAAAACCAAACACATTGACATTAGGTATCACTTTCTTAGAGATCATTATGAGAAAGGTGATATTGTTATTGAATATGTTTCTACCAATTTTCAACTTGCCGATATTTTTACTAAACCTCTAGATTATACTAGATTTTCATTTATTTGTGGTGAGTTGAATGTTGTATTATAGATTCTTAAAATTAAAATTTTGTTTTTAACCCTTTTTTGATGTATGACAAAAAGGGGGAGAATAAGTTTGTTGATATTTAGAAAATAAGTGTTTAAATTTAAACTTTCTAAGTTTGATAAAGTTTGATACTATTTGAGTTTCAATTCATGAAGAAAAAGAAAGTTTGTGTTTATTTGAGTTTTTGGACAAAAACTATTGTGTTTGTTAAATGCTTTATGTATGCTTACATAGCTTTTCATATTCATGATAAATACATAGCATTGTTTGAGGGGGAGCTTTCCAAGCTTTTCCTCCTTTATTTGTTTCAATAACCTATATGTTTTGTCATCATCAAAAAAGGGGGAGATTGTTGGCCCAAGGTTACAATCACCCTTGTTTAGTGTATTTGATGATTACAAAACATATTAGTTATTTGTACTAATAACAATTGTTGTTTAAGTGTGTTTCAGGTTTATTATCATACTAGAAGTACTCTCACTCAAATACAAGGCTTTTGGACTCAAGACAATTCAATTTGGGCTCAAGTTGCAATATTGAAGATCAAGTGAAGATAGCCCACCTTGAAGAATAGCTTTGAAGTCCTTTAGAAGTTTGTAAGTTTAGTATGTTAAAGTTTGAATATAGGAAATTTGGCTCTAGGATTTGCACACACACTTGTTTCATGTATTTCTTATGTTTTGAAAATAGTTTTGAAAATGGTTATTTCTAAGTTTTATGCCTTAGTTTATATATACATGTACCAAAGCTTTATATCCTGAAAAACTTGTTTAAAACATGTGTATAAACTATTTTCTGCATAATACTTAGTTATATGTATTTTTAAAATATTTATCAAAATTTTTCTAACTCAAAACAGCCCTGTTTTTCAGTGTCAGGCAACATCGGTCGACCGGCCCGGTCGACCGGCGCTGTGCCTGGACATGCACTGTTTGTGCATGTCCGTCGGTCGACCGGACCAGTCGACCGACAGAGAGCATTCTGCTCTCGGGAATTTTCGGTCGACCGGACCGGTCGACCGGAAGAAGGAAACTGTGTTTCCTCCTTTTGGGTCGGTCGACCGGACCGGTCGACCGGGAGCCAACGGCTACTTCCAGCTGGCCTGGCGGTCGACCGGACCGGTCGACCGCCAAGCCTGCAAAATAGCAACGGCTCTTTCCTCTTTGGGATTTTCTGAAAATCTGTTTTCTTTTTCTGTTTTAACAGACTTTTGGAGAGTTGTTGGGGTGCTTTTGCAGGTTGAATTAGGTGAAAAGAAAATGTTTTTAACTTATTTTCAACCCTATAAATAGAGGAGAAGTCTCTCCTTCATACCACTAAGAAAAATTCCTCAAGTTTAGTTGTTTTCAAAAGAGAAAAGAAAAATAGTTTGAAGCTTTCAATTCCCACTCTTTCAAGATTGTTTTTCAGTTGCGTTTGATTCTCTATATCACTCTACAACTGAAGTTTTCTCACCACACTTCATAGAGCCAAAAATCCTATACTCATTCTATAGTGAAGTTGTAAATTGAAGTGAGAGTGTTTGTAAAAGATTGAGAAAAAGTGTAGTGATCAAGTTGTGATCACTTTGTTCTTGTAATTCCTTCTTGTGGAGCAACCTCTTCGGTAGAGGTCCTTTGTATTCGGTGGAGCTCGGTGCTCGGTCTTCGGTAGACCAATTGTAAAGGCATCCTCGGTGGATAGTGGAAACCCTTCACGGAGGTGAAGGCGGGGACTAGAGCAAGTGTGCTCGAACCTCGAAACAAATCATCTTGTTTGCGATTGCCTTTGCGTTATTCTTGCTTTACATTTCTCTTGCTTTATATTGTCTTGAATTATTTGCTTGAGAACTAACCCTCTACTTGTGCAATCTTGTCTTGTTTACTTTACTTGCTATACTTGTTATGTTACATTGTGTGCATCTCATTTCTCATCATCATACTTGGCATTGATCGATCACACCTCAATACAACACGATTGCATTGCGCACCTCTAACTCATATCTAGGGAATTGGGAGGAAGGAGTTCAGAACCTCGCAAGGGGTATTCGGCTCTTAGTCGTGTTTTGAGAGATCGTTGCATCACTCATTTAATTAAAGTTTAAAAAGATCATTAGATTAGCATTCACACCTATTCACCCCCCTCTAGGTGTTTTTCAATACCAATTGAAAGTACACCTAGAGGGGGGTAAATAGGTGTATGGCTAATCTAATGACAAATGATGCGGAATTAACAACTAATTATAACACACTTAGTGTAGCCAAAGAGTGTAGCTGAATTCCCAGTGAAGGGCTCTAGACTATCTCCTCTAATTCCTCTAAATAAGAGTTGAGGTACTATGTGAAGCTCCCTTGATTCAACACAAGTGAGGCACGCAAACAATACTAAGCATATATATATATATATATATATATATATATATATATATATATATATATATATATATATATATATATATATATATATATATATATATATATATATATATATATATATGAATGAACAATATGAAATAATGCAAGGTAAATAAGAAAGAAAGTTAAGAGATAGTGGATCAATCGCAAACACAAAGATATATTTCGAGGTTCGAGCCACTACTCTACATCCCCGCCTTCACATAGAAGGATTTGCACTATATCGTCCACACAGGACTTCTCACACAGTGAACCTCCACTAAGGATTTGGGTAAAACAACTTTAAAGTACACAACTCCTCTCTCCAACAAACACAACCTCTACATAAGAGGCAAGGCATAATAACAATCACCTCTACACTTAGAGGGATCTACACTTAGCCAAACAACTAAAATCACCTCTACACTTAGAGGGATCTACACTTAGCCAAACAATTAAAATCACCTCTACACTTAGAGGGATACCAACAAACCCAATGGCACAACCTCCTCTACACTTAGAGGGAAAGGCACAAAGTCAAAGCAAAAGAAAGGGTTACAACTCTTGGTGGTCTCAACAAACCACAAACCAATTTTCTCACAAAAACTAGATCCTATAGGTAGGATATATATGATAGCTCAAGTGTGAGAATACAAGGTATTTGAAAAACAAATCACAAAGAAAATACTTGGGAAAACAACTACAATAAGATAGAAATGAAGATCAAAACCAATATCCCAGATACTATTTTTTCTTTGAATTTTTCAACTCTTGAAAAGAAAAATAAAGATAGATCTTTTTAACCAAAAACTCTTTGAAAACTTCTTACTAAAACACTTATAAAGATGGGAAATTTTACTCTTCAAATTATTGGTGAAATCAGCCAAGGAGGGGGCTATTTATAATCCTCCAAAAATCTGCCCATTGGTAGCCAGGAAAGGGCAGAAATGTCATTTCGGTCAACCGCCCGGTCGACCGGCCAACAGTCATTTTTATAACCATTGAGCCACCGGTCGACCGAGGCCTGGATACAGAGAGCAGATGCTCTTTACCGGTCGACCGCCCGATCGATCAGGGTCAGATCTAGAGAGCAGAGCTCTCTGGCGGCCGATCGACCTGGTCGACCGGCCCTCCAGCCTATACGACCGTACACGTTTGTACACATCGGTCGACCGGACCGGTTGACCGACTTGTGCCTCGGTCGACCGTCCGGTCAACCGGCAGAAGGCTAAAATATCCCATAAAATACACATAAATTTTACAAAAATAAATTCTTTTAAGATCTTTGAATAACAAATATGTGTGACCAAAATTCAACACATATTATAAACAATTTGAACTATTTTTATGATATTGAAATTAGGCTCTAAACAAAAATTAGTATTTCCAAAACCAAACTTTGAAATGGAAATCCGATTTTTCTAAAACTTGTCTAAATACAAAAACATAATATTGAAACAACTTTGAAGCATATTGTTGAAATACACCTAGAGGGGGGGTGAATAGGTGTAATTGCTAATCTAATGCTCTTTTCAAATTTTACTTAAGTGAGTGATGCAACGATCTCTCAAAACACGACTAAGAGCCGAATACCCCTTGCGAGGTTCTGAACTCCTTCCTCCCAATTCCCCTTAAATGGGTTAGAGGTGCGCAATGCAACCGTGTTGTATTGAGGTGTGATCGAACAATTCCAAGTATGAAATGCGATGATGAAATGCACACAAGTATTGTAGCAAGAAATATTGAAGGCAAGTAAAATAAACAAGTAAGGATAGCACAAATAAAAGTTAGTTCACAAGCAATAAATTGGAAGTAATTTGAAGCAAGAAATTAAGCAAGAGGAACGCCAAGCCAATCGCAAACAAAGTGATTTGTTTCGAGGTTCGAGCCCGTAGCTCTAGTCCCCGCCTTCACCTCCGTGAAGGGTTTCCACTATCCCCTTAGGATCCCGTACAAGTTAGGCCTCCAAAGACCTCAAGCCCGTAGCTTTACACCTTACAACGAAGCTCCACCGAAGAGCTTGTCTCCACAAGAACAAAGGTTACAACTTTGTGATCTCAACTAGACCACAACACTCTTTCTCTTTTACAAAACACTTCTTTTACAAACACTCTCACTCTTTTACAACTTCACTTATAGAAAGAATATGAGATTTTGGCTCTATGAAGTGTGGTGAGAAAAGCTTCAGTTGTAGAGTGATATTAGAGATCAAACAACAACTGAAAAACCAATTTGAAAGAATGGAAATGAGAGCTTTAAACTATTTTTCTTTTTCTCTTGAAAACTATGAAAACTTGTAATTTTTCTTGGTAAATAACTAAGGCCTATTCCCCACTATTTATAGGGAGAGAATAGGTTAAAACCCTGATTTTTCCTGCTAAAATCTTCTGCAAAAGCACCCCAACAACTCCTAAAAACTCTGTTAAAGAGAAACCCAAAAACAGTTTTTCAGAAATGCCCAAAGAGGAAAGAGCCGTTGGGCTTGTTGCAGGCTTACCGGTCGACTGCCGGTCGACCGGGTCTCTGCTGGCAAAAGAGCCGTTAGGGCTCCGGTTGACTGCCAGTCGACCGATCTCACAGAAGGAAACACAGTTTCCTTCTATCGGTCGACCGACCCAGTCGACCGAAAGATACAGAGAGCAGACCACAAAAATCAGTCGACCGATATTTAGGGTCGGTCGACCGGCAGACATGCACAGCCTCGTGCATGTCTGGCCACAGCAGCCGGTCGACTGATATTTAGGGTCGGTCGACCGGTCTGCCTGGAAAACAGTTTTCTGGGCAGATTTTTTGAGTTAGAAAAATTTGTAAAAATTCCTTTAAAAATCTTAAGCTAAGTGTTATGCTGAAAATAGTTTATATACATGTATTTAAACAAGTTTTGAAGATATAAGGCTTTGGGTACATGTATGTATAAACTAAGGCATAAACCTAGAAATAAATATTTTGAAAACATAGAAACATACAAAACAAATGTGTGTGCAAATCCTAGAGCCAAATTTCACATATTCTATCTTTACAAAACTAAACTTACAAACTACACAGGTCTTCAAGACTTCAACTTGAGCTATCTTCTCTTGATCTTCAATATTGCAATTTGAGCCCAATTTGACTTGTCTTGAGTCCAATAGCTTGTATATGAGTGAGAGTACTTCTAGTATGATAATAAACCTGAAACACACTTAAACAACAAATAATATTAGTACAAATAACTAATATGTTTTGTAATCATCAAAATACACTAAACATGGGTTGATTGTAACCTTGGGCCAACAATCTCCCCCTTTTTGATGATGACAAAACATATGAGTTATTAAACAAATAAAAGAGGAAAAGCTTGAAAAACTCCCCCTTAAACAATGCTATATATTTAACATGAATATGAGAAACTATGTAAGCATACAAAAATCATCTTTTTTTAAAAACAAAGTCATCACCATAAATAAGAAACTCAAACATGAACCAAATATTAAAACAACTAAAAACAACTTAGTATTTCTCCAAACTCATACATTTTTCTCCCCCTTTTTGTCATACATCAAAAAGGGTTAAAACAAAAAAAATTTAACACATATTAAAAACCAAAACAAAACAAACTAAGATACTTTAAGTATCAATTTTACAAACATTTAATTCACCACAAATAAAAGAAAATCTTGCATAATCTAAAGGTTTTGTGAAAATATCCGCAAGTTGAAAATCGGTAGAAACAAAATCAATATCTATGTTACCTTTTTCAAAGTGATCTCTAAGAAAATGATATCTAATGTCTATATGTTTGGTTTTACTATGTTGATTAGCATTTTTTGGTCATGTGAATAGCACTAGTATTATCACAATAATTTTAACATGATCAAAATGCAAATCAAAATCGAGAAGAGTATGTTGCATCCAAAGAACTTGTGCACAACAAGCTCCGGCCGCTACATACTCCGCCTCGGCGGTTGAAAGGGCTACACTATTTTGCTTTTTGGAAGACCAAGACACAAGACAATTGCCCAAGAATTGGCAAGTGCCACTTGTGCTCTTCCTATCTACCCTACAACCGGCATAGTCGGCATCCGAATAACTAGTCATGGTAAATTGGTTAGTTTTCGGATACCACAAACCTAAATCAATTGTGCCCTTAAGATACCTAATTATGCGTTTTACCGCTATTAAGTGTGATTCCTTAGGACATGATTGAAAACGTGCACACAAACATACGGAAAACATTATATCCGGCCTACTAGCCGTAAGATAGAGTAAACTACCAATCATGCTACGAAATAATTTGATGTCTACTTCCTTACCTTGTTCATCCTTGTCAAGTTTCGTAGTGGTTGCCATGGGAGTCTTTGCTACTTTGGATCCTTCAAGCCCGAACCTCTTGATGAGTTCTTTGGTGTACTTGGCTTGGTTGATGAATGTCCCATCACTACGTTGCTTGATTTGAAGTCCAAGGAAGAAGTTGAGCTCCCCCATCATAGACATCTCAAATTTCCTTTTCATGCATGATTCAAAATTCTTGCAAAGTGAAACATTAGTAGATCCAAAAATAATGTCATCAACATAAATTTGAACTATGAGGATATCTTGATCTATATGTTTGGTAAATAATGTTTTATCCACTTTTCCTTTCTTAAAATCATTTGAAATCAAAAATGAAGACAATCTTTCATACCAAGCCCTAGGGGCTTGTTTCAAACCATATAGTGCTTTATCTAATTTATAAACATAATTAGGGTGTGTAGGATCAACAAACCCGGGGGGTTGTTCAACATACACCTCCTCATCAATATAACCATTAAGAAAAGCACTCTTTACATCCATTTGAAATAACTTAAAATCTTTAAATGAGGCATATGCTAAGGTCATCCGTATGGCTTCGAGCCGTGCTACGGGTGCAAAGGTTTCTTCAAAATCGATCCCTTCGATTTGAGTGTAACCTTGGGCAACTAACCTAGCCTTGTTTCTAACTACATTACCCGATTCATCCAACTTGTTCTTAAAGATCCATTTAGTGCCAATAGTAGGTCTATCTTGGGGCCTAGGAACAAGGTGCCAAACTTGGTTGCGCTCAAATTGATTGAGCTCCTCTTGCATGGCAAGCAACCAATATGAATCGGCCTCGGCCTCGAGGACATTTTTAGGTTCTATGTGTGAAATAAAAGCAAAATTACCACAAAAATCTTGAATCTTAGAGCGAGTGGTTACCCCTTTTGATACTTCACCTATGACGAGGTCCTTGGGATGATGAGGGTTGAATCTCCAATCCTTTGGTAGTGGTTGAGAGTGCTCCTTTTCATTTGCTCGATGTTCATTTCCTTGAGCCTCTTCCACTTTGGCTTCACTTCCATCACCATCCTTTGGCTTGTCTCCCATGGTAGAAGCATCCTCCAAGGTCACTTTCTCCAAACCTTCATCTAAAGCATCAATTTCTACACAATTCTTAACAAACTTGTTAGATTCCTCAAATTTAACATGAATAGATTCCTCAATAGTCAAAGTTGACCTATTGAAGACTCTATAAGCCTTACTAGTATTTGAGTAACCTACAAAAATAGCCTCATATGATCTAGCATCAAATTTTCCCAAATTAATATTTGTATTTAAAACAAAACATTTGCAACCAAACACTTTGAAATAAGAAACATTAGGTTTTCTAGAAAAATACATCTCATAAGAAGTCTTAGTAGTATTTTTACATAGGAAAACACGATTTGCAATGTAACATGAAGTATGAACGGCCTCGGCCCACAAATAATGTGGTAGGCCATATTCATTCAACATTGTCCTAGCCATCTCTTGTAAAGTACGATTTTTCCGCTCAACTACTCCATTTTGTTGTGGAGTTCTAGGACAAGAAAGTTCATGTTTTATTCCATGTTCCTCACAAAAGGTGGTAAAGGGAAGGTTAATGAACTCACCTCCTCTATCACTTCTTATTTTAATTATTGAGGAGCCATTTTCCTTTTCAACTCTTTTCTTAAAGGCTTGAAAATGTGAAAAGGTTTGACTTTTGTGTTCAAGAAAATAAACCCAAGTAAAACGCGAAAAATCATCTACTAAAACATAAGCAAATCTACTCCCACTTAAACTTTTGGTTTGAGTTGGGCCAAATAAGTCCATGTGGATTAGCTCTAATGGACGTGATGACATGATATCCTTAATTGATTTGAATGAGGACTTAGTTTGTTTCCCAAATTGACATGCGTCACAAACTCGGTCCTTTTCAAGGTTCAATGAAGGAATACCCTTCACCATTTCCTTAGAGTTAAGCCTAGAAATATGGTCAAATGAAACGTGGCCTAATCTCCTATGCCACAACCAAGAGTCGTCATCGAGGGCTTTTAAACATGTTATATTACAAGACATATTTAACATATCAATCATATAAACATTGCTTTCACGAAAACCGGAAAATACACAAACATTGGAAGTTCTATCAATTACTTTACAAGCAACATTGTCAAAAACTACATCAAAACCTTTATCACAAAGTTGACTAACACTCAAGAGATTATGCTTGAGGCCATCAACTAAAACAACATTTTCAATTAAAGGAGAGGGCCAAGTTTTACATTACCAATACCGATGATTTTACCCTTGGCGTCATCTCCGAAGGTGACGGTGCCACCTTCATGATATCTTGATAGGGTTGCAAAGTTGTTGATGTCCCAAGTCATGTGCCTTGAGCAACCGCTATCAAGATACCATAAACCTCTACGTCTTTGAGCTTTGGAAAGTACCTACATCATTTAAAACAATAGTTGACTTTGGTACCCAAACTTTCTTGGGTCCTTGAAAGTTAGTGTTACGAACCCAAACATTATGGTGTGATGCACTTAGTCTATCATAACAAAAATTAGCTAAGTGTCCTTTCCGTCCACAATGTGAACATGAGTACACTTTTCTATACATAAATGCATGGTGTATATGTGAAGTGTGAGCATGCTTTGGGGGTTTGCCATGATGCATAGGTTGTGTAGCATGTACATGAGCATGAGCATGATGAATATTTTTCTTAGGAGCTTGTTTCTTAGGAAACATATTCTCCATCTTCTTTTTATCAAACTCACTACACTTTTTCAAAACAACATCTAATGAGTCTAATCTTTCCTTAAGCATGGCAATCTCATTAGAGTCTACAAATGGGGTCTTTCCTTTACAAGCAATCTTATATTTTTCAAAATCATTTTTAGTGGAAACTAAAGAAGAATGTAAATCATTATTTTCTTTAGAAAGATTTACAATTTGAATATTAAGTGATTCATTGTCCTTTTTCATTTTTAAATATTTCTTCTTTAAGAAATCATAATTACCAGAAAGTTCCATAAAAGCTTCTCCTAGCTCATCCATGGATAAATCATCATCAAGAAGAGTTGAGGGGGTTACCTTGCTTGTGCTCTCATTTGCCATGAAGCACATATTGGCGGTGTCGATCTCCTCCTCGGATTCACTTTCGTCATCCCATGTTGCTTTCATAGCCTTCTTCTTGTATGGCTTCTTGGATGAGGATGGCTTCACTTGTTCCGGACACTCCGCTACTATGTGTCCCGGCTTTGGCAATTAAAGCAAATGATCTTCCTTTCTTCCTTGCCTCCTTGCCATCTCCTCCTTCCTTGGTACTTTGCCTTGTTGTACATCCTCCGGACATTTTTGACTAGAAGTGAGAGCTCCTCGTCATCTTCTTCTTCGTCATCTTCGTCGGAGTAGGTAGCATGACTTTTGAAAGCAATGGTCTTCTTTTTGGTAGGTGCCATGTCCTCCCTTGCCTTTCTCTCCATCTCATGGGTCTTCAAGTTACCAATGAGTCCAATGAGCTCAATCTCATCTTTGTCATTGAGTTCCTTCAATGTTGTAGCTTTCACTTCCCATGATGGAGGGAGAGCCCGGATGATCTTTCTCACCCTTTGGTCATTGTTGATTTCTTCACCTAGAGAAGCAAGACCATTAGTAATCTTTGTAAACTTAGTAACCATATCATCTATGGTTTCATTCTCTTGCATGCAAAAATTTTCATATTGGGACCGAAGAAGGTCTATCTTGGCCCTCTTCACTTGTGATGTCCCCTCATGTGTTACTAGCAAATGGGTCCAAATCTCATAGGCGGATTTGCAATGGATGACTCTAGCTATGTCATCATCATTGAGGGCTTGTAGGAGTGCATAATGTGCCCTAGCATTGGCATCAAACTCCTTGGTCTCAATTTCGGACCAAGTAGATTCATCACCGGGGGGTACACTAAATTGTTTAGTCACGGCCTTTGCAACTCGACTACCTAGAGATTGCAAGAAAACGGTCATCTTAACCTTCCATATGGGAAAGTTAAGTCCATCAAACTTAGGGGGGTCTTAATACCATCGGCCATGTTTACTATGTGGAAATGAATGAAGTGATTAGCAAAATGAGGATCTCTCTAAGGTTGTTAAGCCAAATCCTAGAGTCCAAGCTCTGATACCAATTGAAATACACCTAGAGGGGGGGTGAATAGGTGTAATTGCTAATCTAATGCTCTTTTCAAATTTTACTTAAGTGAGTGATGCAACGATCTCTCAAAACACGACTAAGAGCCGAATACCCCTTGCGAGGTTCTGAACTCCTTCCTCCCAATTCCCCTTAAATGGGTTAGAGGTGCGCAATGCAACCGTGTTGTATTGAGGTGTGATCGAACAATTCCAAGTATGAAATGCGATGATGAAATGCACACAAGTATTGTAGCAAGAAATATTGAAGGCAAGTAAAATAAACAAGTAAGGATAGCACAAATAAAAGTTAGTTCACAAGCAATAAATTGGAAGTAATTTGAAGCAAGAAATTAAGCAAGAGGAACGCCAAGCCAATCGCAAACAAAGTGATTTGTTTCGAGGTTCGAGCCCGTAGCTCTAGTCCCCGCCTTCACCTCCGTGAAGGGTTTCCACTATCCCCTTAGGATCCCGTACAAGTTAGGCCTCCAAAGACCTCAAGCCCGTAGCTTTACACCTTACAACGAAGCTCCACCGAAGAGCTTGTCTCCACAAGAACAAAGGTTACAACTTTGTGATCTCAACTAGACCACAACACTCTTCTCTTTTACAAAACACTTCTTTTACAAACACTCTCACTCTTTTACAACTTCACTTATAGAAAGAATATGAGATTTTGGCTCTATGAAGTGTGGTGAGAAAAGCTTCAGTTGTAGAGTGATATTAGAGATCAAACAACAACTGAAAAACCAATTTGAAAGAATGGAAATGAGAGCTTTAAACTATTTTTCTTTTTCTCTTGAAAACTATGAAAACTTGTAATTTTTCTTGGTAAATAACTAAGGCCTATTCCCCACTATTTATAGGGAGAGAATAGGTTAAAACCCTGATTTTTCCTGCTAAAATCTTCTGCAAAAGCACCCCAACAACTCCTAAAAACTCTGTTAAAGAGAAACCCAAAAACAGTTTTTCAGAAATGCCCAAAGAGGAAAGAGCCGTTGGGCTTGTTGCAGGCTTACCGGTCGACTGCCGGTCGACCGGGTCTCTGCTGGCAAAAGAGCCGTTAGGGCTCCGGTTGACTGCCAGTCGACCGATCTCACAGAAGGAAACACAGTTTCCTTCTATCGGTCGACCGACCCAGTCGACCGAAAGATACAGAGAGCAGACCACAAAAATCAGTCGACCGATATTTAGGGTCGGTCGACCGGCAGACATGCACAGCCTCGTGCATGTCTGGCCACAGCAGCCGGTCGACTGATATTTAGGGTCGGTCGACCGGTCTGCCTGGAAAACAGTTTTCTGGGCAGATTTTTTGAGTTAGAAAAATTGTAAAAATTCCTTTAAAAATCTTAAGCTAAGTGTTATGCTGAAAATAGTTTATATACATGTATTTAAACAAGTTTTGAAGATATAAGGCTTTGGGTACATGTATGTATAAACTAAGGCATAAACCTAGAAATAAATATTTTGAAAACATAGAAACATACAAAACAAATGTGTGTGCAAATCCTAGAGCCAAATTTCACATATTCTATCTTTACAAAACTAAACTTACAAACTACACAGGTCTTCAAGACTTCAACTTGAGCTATCTTCTCTTGATCTTCAATATTGCAATTTGAGCCCAATTTGACTTGTCTTGAGTCCAATAGCTTGTATATGAGTGAGAGTACTTCTAGTATGATAATAAACCTGAAACACACTTAAACAACAAATAATATTAGTACAAATAACTAATATGTTTTGTAATCATCAAAATACACTAAACATGGGTTGATTGTAACCTTGGGCCAACAATTGTATATGGATAGAATCCAATATACATGAAAGATATTATATCTATGTTTTTGACATGAAATCCAAAATAGGTTAAACCGAAAACCAAAACCAACAAACTTTAAACTTGTGTATGTGAACTTGAGCACATCAATACTATTTAATCTTTACACAAGATCTAAAGATAAACTAAACAAACGAGGTCTTCTTGCAGAACTCCTCCAAGTCGACTCGATCCAAACACGATCCAACGAGTTTGACTCCAACCAAGTACTAGATGCGATCTTGAGCTCGAGCTCTTGAATCTACATGTGAAAGCTTCAAAACTCCTTTGTTGAAGGTAAACACCTACTAAAATCTTGATCAAATATCTAAAACTAAAATATCAGAAGATTATTATTAAACTATAACTACATGAGTTAATCATCATCAAAACTAGAGTGATGGGCCTCTGGGCCAACAATCTTTATAACTGCGACCAACAAAATTATGAATCAGGTCTTTTCAAGTGCAACTTGATCAAATCACAAAGAAATTTGAATACTTCTTTATTAATTTTTTTTAATACACAGATATTATGGATTTTAGAATGTGATTAAGCTCGCAGTGATCAATAAAATAATTTCTTAATAGTTTTAAAAGCGACCTTTGACGCAGTCTACAATTATATATAAGATTGTATCATGTGAAACTCATAAACATGTCATTTTTTTGTGCTTAATTTATATATAAACAAATTAATTTTGCAGATTTTTATGATATGATCTATAAGAATTTTACTGATTGTGAACATAGTCGCAGTTTACTTATTCGCATGTCACGTATAAACTATGAAATTTTTTTATATATTGCATGAGAATAAGGATTGCGACTATACTCGCAGTGCTTCATGACAGCATGTTGTGTATGTTTTTTTGCTAGGTTAAATATAATAACGGTGACTAAAAACTTCGACTATAGTCGCAGTTTACTTATGATTTTATATATTTGTTCTTCACTGTGATTGCTGTCTCATGCCACACATAAACTATAAAAATTATTTTTATATGTTGCATGCGAATAAGAAATGCGACTATGATCGCAGTGCTTAACGACAGCATGTTGTGGATGATTTTTTTGTTAGGTTAAATGTAATAACGGTGACTAAGGACTGCGACTATAGTCGCAGCTTACTTATGATTTTATATATTTAATCTTCACTGTGACTGTTGTCTCATACCACGTATAAACTATGAAAATTATTTTTACATATTACATGCGAAAAGGACTGCGATTATGCTCGTAGTGTTTAACGACAACATGTTGTGGATGATTTTTTTGCTAGATTAAATGTAATAATGGTGACTAAGGACTGTGACTATAGTCGAAATTTACTTATGATTTTATATATTTGTTCTTCACTGTGACTATTGTCTCTTTTTTATTCACGAGAAGGACTTTGTATTTGTGTTACATATTGCTTTGTTAAGTGATTGTTGTTAGGACTGCGACTTTTGTTGCATTTTATAAACGACCAAAATTCTGTTACTTATGACATGCGAATAAGGACAATGACTGTGGTCGCAATGCTGAACGATAGCATGTTTCGTCTATTATTTCTATGTGAATAAGGAATGCGACTAGGGTCGCAGCCATGATATAAAATTGGAAGTTATATTATATTAAGTCTGTGATCATGGTCCCAGTGCTAAAAGATCTGCAGTTAAGATCACAACTCGTGATATAAGATTGAAAGTTTTGTTATATTATGACTGAGACCATAATCGCTATGCCATATATTTTTTTGATTATATTTTTGAATGTATGTGTACTGAGACCTGGATCCCATTTATAATATACATTGAGGATAAAATATTTTTTAGTACTAAGACTAACTATAGTTGCAGTTCATTAAAAATTGCATGGAATATTATCCAACCAATCTGCAAATATTTAGACAGTTACGAGAATATCTGATTTATAAACTATCTGCAAAATAAATTAACCATTGTATTCCATTTTTTTTACACTATACATTTGTAATACCAAAGAATATACTGTTGCCCCACATTAAATTTTATTTTTCTATTCATTTCAATTTCTTTTATTAAACCTATACGAATTGAAAATAATGCGAAATTAAATAATAAAAAACAATATATACAACAAATTTTTTAGGTTTCAATCATGTTCTTACTTTTTACTGTTGTTGTTTATCATCATCTTGATCCAATCATTTTTTCCCTTTATATTTTCGATGTAGGAGAATTAGAATTTTATAACTGCAGATAAATTCAACGAAAATTTCTCTGTAAATTATAATTATTTTTTGGTAAAATTTTATTGTGGATGAGTTTTTGCTAGTTTAGAAGTAAAAAAGGGGGTATTTTGGTCAATTTGATTGACGATTCTTTAGGCAGGAATTTTTTTAATTTTATAAGTGTCTACACTCTGCCATCGATATGTGGCATCGATTCGACCACGTCAGCGCCAGCTGAGGAACTCTCTCAGCTGGCGACTGAGGTACAGATACCCCATATATATATATATATATATATATATATATAATATATATATATATATATATATAGTGAGTTGATCCCCTAAGAACGGTTCTCACGAATTCATGTGAGAACTTTCACGTGGGCCGTCGGATCTGATAGAGATCTAGTTTTATTTGATTTGATCTATCAAATCCGACGACCCACGTGAAAGTTCTCACAGAAATCCGTGAGAACCGTTCTTAGAGGATCAGCTCCCTATATATATATATATATATATATATATATATATATAATATATATATATAATATAATATAGGAGAGAGAGAGAGAGAGAGACTTGTGTAGTTCTGGAAGGATTCGAGGCCGAATCCTTCCCACTCAAATACGAATATCGATATTCGAATACAAGATCCACTTCGTTGAAGTTAATCTATATATTTGAAGTATCTGTAAACCAAAAATCAATTATTTTTAATACTTTTGGCCAGGCATCAAATAGGAA
Source organism: Agave tequilana (assembly GCA_038442645.1). NCBI lineage: Eukaryota > Viridiplantae > Streptophyta > Magnoliopsida > Asparagales > Asparagaceae > Agave > Agave tequilana. Next base: position 20,476 of record JAVJIF010014504.1, on the reverse strand, counting down.
AAAATAGACGGCCTAAATAGTAAGTTAATTTAACGGTGTAGAATATTTGAAACCTAACAAAAATTGGTTTGTAGGGGTTTTTAAATGTTTAGATCATGATCAAACGGTCAGATCAAGAATTTGTATGTCTAAAGATATAAATCTAACCAACTCACTATTTTTGACCGTTTATTTTTTGCCGCTTGATGGATGGGCAAAAAATATTCAAAACACTTGATTTTTAGTTATCAATACTTGAAATAATAAAGATCATCTTCAACAAAGTAGATTTTGTATTCAAATATCTGAGGGTTGTATTTGAGTGAGAAGATTCGGGTTAGAATCCTTTCGGAATGACACAAGTCTATCTCATTATGTATGTATGTATGCATGCATGCATGTATATAATGAGATAGAATTGTGTCATTCCAGAAGGATTCGGCCAGGATTTGAGGCTGAATCCTTCTCACTCAAATGCAACCCTACGACATCTGAATAAAAGATCTATCCCGTTGAAGTTGATCTACATTATATCAAGTAACTAAAAATCAAAAATCATATATTTTGAATATTTTTTTCCCATCCATCAACTAGGCGCAAAATAGACGGTCGAAAATAACATATTGTTTAGATCTATGACTTTAGACATACAAATTCTTGATCAGACCATTTCATCATGATCTAAACACTTAAAAATTCTCACACCAATTTTTGTTTAGATTTCAAATATTCTACACCATAAACTAACCAACTCACTATTTGGCTATTTTGTGCCTATTTGACATATGGACAAAAAGTATTCAACATACATGATTTTTTATTTTTAGTTACTTGAAATAATTTAGATCAACTTCAACAGAGTGGATGTTGCATTCGAATGTTGTAGGATTGTATTTGAGTGAGAAGGATTCGAGGTCGAATCCTTTCAGAATGACACGACTCTGTCTATCTATCTATATACACACACATACATGCAGATTAAGCTCATTACCCTTATTATATATAGAGAGAAATAGACTTGTGTCATTCTGGATCCTGCCGAATCCTTCCCATTCAAATACAACCCAGTGATATCTGAGTCAAGATCCATTCCGTGGAAGTTCATCTATATTATTTCAAGTAAATAAAAATAAAAAAATATATTTTTTGAATACTTTTTGTCTATTCATCAAGTAGGCGCAAAATTAATGACCAAAATAGTGAGTTAGTTAGTTTAACAGTATAAAATATTTGAAATATAACAAAAATAGATATGCGAGTGTTTATAAGTGTTTAGATCATGATGAAATGGTTGGCTCGAGAATTTGTAAGACTAAAAACTTAGATCTAAGCATTATACTATTTACAACCATCTATTTTATGCATACTTGGTGGATAGGCAAAAATAATTCAAAATATATGATTTTTAATTTTTAGTTACTTGAAATAATATAGATCGACTTTAACTGAGTGGATCTGGCACTCGGGTGTCACAGGGTTGTATTTGAGTGGGAAGGATTCGGCCTCGAATCCTTCCAAAGTGACACAATTCTATCTCTCTCTTTCTCTCTCTCTCTCTCTCTCTCTCTCTATATATATATATATATATATAATATATATATATATATATATATATATTTCGTTGAAGTTGATCTACATTATTTCAAGTAACTAAAAACTAAAAAACACATATTTTGAATACTTTTTGCCTGTTCATCAAGTAGCAGCAAAATGGACAGCCGAAAATAGCATATTTCTTAGATCTATGTCTTTAGACACACAAATTCTCGATCTGACTATTTCATCATGAACAAAACATTTAAAACCTACACACAAATTTTTATTAGATTTCAAGTATTCTACACCGTTATACTAACCAATTCACTATTTCGGCCGTCCATTTGGCGCCTACTTAATTCGTGAGATATTTTATTTCTAGTTACTTGAAATATTGTAGATCAACTTCAATGGAATTGATCTTGTCATAGAATTTTATTTGAGTAGGAAGGATTCAACCTCGAATCCTTCGGAAAGAGACAAGTATGCCTCTCTCTCTCTGTATATATGTATATATATGTGTGTGCGCGAGTATGTGTGTGTGTATATTTATATATATATCGAGAGACTTGTGTCCTTCCAAAAGGATTTGAGTCCGAATCCTTCCCACTTAAATATAACCCTCTGACATTCGAATATAAAATCCACTCCGTAGAAGTTGATCTATATTATTTCAAGTATCTATAAGCCAAAAATCAATTATTTTGAATACTTTTTGCCCATCCATCAAGCAACGCAAAATGGACGGTTGAAAGTAATGAGTTAGTTAGATTTATGTCTTTAGACATACAAATTATCGATCCGATCATTTGATTATGATCTAAACATTTAAAAATCCCTACAAACCAATTTTTGTTAGGTTTCAAATGTTCTACACCGTTAAAACTAACCAACTCACTATTTAGGCCGTCCATTTTTTTCCTACTTGATACATGGGCAAAAAGTGTTCAAAATACTTGATCCTTGGTTTATAGATACTTGAAATAATATAGATCAATTTCAACGGAACAACTCTATATATATATATATATATATATATATATATATATATACACACACACACACATAAAAGGTAAAGTGTTCTAATAAGTCTCCTTAGATTACAATCTAAGGAGGCGACTTAGAATTCCAACATCCAAATATTTTTTCTACGATCTGACCACACATTATCATCTTCATATTCTAAGATGTACACATATAAAAAATCAAGTGATTTGTAGTTTGTTTACTCATTGATCTAATCGTTCCATTTTGTTCTACTGTTTAAAAACTATTAATATTTGAACCCAAAGAAATTAGAGTAAATAAACTTCAAATCACATGATTTTTTATATGTGTACATCTTAGAACATGAATATGATAATGTGAGGTCGGATCATGAAAAAAAAAAATCAGGATGTTAGAGTTTTAATCCATCTCCTTAGATTACAATCTAAGGAGACCTACTAGGAACACTTTTCTCGTATATGTATGTGTGTGTGTATAAGCACATAGCTCATTCAAGTCTAGATCATCCCATGATCTACCTTCGTTCGTCGTGCTCTACATATTCTAAAGGAGTGGAGAAAAAATTATGGGTTTTTAAAGATTGTAATTATGAGTTTTGGAGATTGTTTGCCCATCCATCAAGTGATCCAAACTTATTTTATTTACAAAGACCATTCAATTAGTAACAACATGATAGATGGAAAAATGATTTTCGAACTCATGATTTTTTATCCACTACTATTTTTAAATATGTAGATGATGATGAAGGCTCCAACAAAAAGATGGGCATGCTTTTAAAATAGCCTCATGATTTTTTATCCACTACTATTTTTAAATATGTAGATGATGATGAAGGCTCCACAAAAAGATTGGGCATGCTTTTAAAATAAGCAAACAGCCTAAGATTAAACATCAATGGACACACACTCCTATGAAGAAAGTGCAAACTAGATAGATGATCGATGGTTTTGGATGTTCCTCTGAAATTTTGAAAACAAAGAACCAAACAACTAGCAAGAGAAATTATCATCGTCGTCATCCAGTGTTCACTGTTGAGCAAGACACTATGATCATCGTCATCCATAAAAGAATTGATCATGTTTCTGTGACGAAGTGTCTAACTTACACAACCCTCTATTAGCTGGGGCTAACTGCCACGCTAATGCAATTGAGAAAGTAAGGATCTAACCATTAAAAAACCTTTAAGAGTAGCAGGTTGTAAGGTAGACCAACCTTTTAGTGTTGTGCCCCCCAGACACCACTCGTGCGCAGCGGTTCGCGGAAGAAGAGACACAACAACCACCACTTGATCTTGAGGAATCCACCCTCCTAGCGGAGACTAAATTCGGCGGAGAAACAATCAACGCAGTAGGAACAACCACCAATAGAGAAAAGCAATCAACGCACAAATTTAACGAGGTTCGGCCAACGTGCCTACGTCCTCGGGGCAAGGGAGAGAGAGATTTTATTGATTCAACAATCAATACAACTATTACAAGAGAGAAACTTGAGGGAGGTAAGGATTCTTAGTTCTTCTCTCAGGATACAATACATGAGGCCTCTAGCCTCTATTTATAGCCACAGAGTCCTTGAGTTTATGGAAACCCAGGTTGGATTCAATCCCAATCAGAAAAGGAATTCGAATCCTAAAAGGAAACTCCAGCCGCGTCCGTCGGTCAACCGGCCCGGTCGACCACGCCTACCCGAGAGCGAGGCTACTTCAGTCGGTCAACCGGGGCCGATCGACAGCTCCTTCTGTGCACGCCCGTGCACGCGGTCGACCGGGACGTCGACCGGGAGCACAAATTGCCTGCTCCATGCGTCATTCCTCGTTCCTTTGTCGTCCGATCTCTGTGCTATCTTCTCCCATCTCCTCCACCTCCTCTATCTCCTCTCTCCCAACAATTCTCTATCTCGGTGAAGATTTTTCAAAATCTGAGCCGATCTCCAACGTAACTCAATCTATCACCTGGCGAAATCGATACACGATCTCGACGAAATCGACACACGATCTCGGCTTGCGCGCACTGGACGAAATCGACACGCGATCTCCGCAAAATCGACACATGATCTCGGCTTGGAATCTATAGCTCAGCTATCCACTGGAATGCACCACACATGCCTTCCCAATACTTCACCTTAGGAGAACTTTCATACAAGCCGATCATTGAACGTGGCTCCTACTCCGCAACTTCACTACCTCATGAAGAACCCATCATGAGCCAACACTGACTCTCCAACTGACTAGCTCTATCTAGTGTACATGTCTCAGCTGAAGCCCTAACCAAGTCTGCGTAGAGCACACCGAACACCATCATCGGCTTCAACTGGATACACACCACTCCTTATGTAAGCTCAACATCTTCTCACCAGAAGATCAACATGTTCATCGAGATCACAATACTTCACCTCTACGTTAAGTCCAACTGGCCACAACACTTCACCTCTACGTGAAGTCTCTCCATCTCTACGTGAAGCTCTAATCGGCCACAACTCTTCACCTCTACGTGAAGTTTCAATCAGCTTCTCGAGAACCCAAACAGCTTCATACGGGTTGCATCACCAAATGGCTGCGCCTTTACGGCTGCCTACGTACCTTGCCTTAGGGATCAAGCAACCGTAGTTCATTTAAATGAGCTCCATCAAGCTCAAGCACTTGTTCCTGAATCTGCAGCAGAGAACCTGTCTGACTGAGTCATATGAACCTCCTCACAACCATTATGGAGAAACAACGGCCTTCAACTTGAGCTTGTCGCGATCACAAGCTTGAGATTCATGCTTCTTTACCCACGAGCGTGGTTTTACCTTGGTTCCAATGGCTGCAAACAACTCGACATCCTCAACAATGTCTTCAACTGTTCAGCATCAACCCTGGCTACATGATCTCCACTCAGTGTCACATCTGGTGAAGTCTTCTCTAATGCCGAACCAACTGGAGATGGTGGAGTAGCATCAACCTCCACCCGCTGCGATACTTCCTTGGTCTCCGTCCTCTCCACCTGCTGAGAGACGGTGGACTTCAACACTGAAGTCTCTCCAAATGTGACATGCCTGCTCCCAACGATCTTCTTGTTTTCGGGATCCCACAACCTGTAGCCATTCCTTTTGAGACCCAAAAACACAAACTTCTTTACTTGCGGATTCACCTTGCCATTCTTGGCACTAAAGTAGGTCGGACTTCCAAATTCCCCCAGCAAACCATGATCTTGAGTAGCTTCCCAGACCAAATTTTCAATGGAGCTTTACCTCCTATCGCAGTCGATCTATTCATGAGATGGCTAGCATACACAATCGCCTCAGCCCAAAATGATTTGTCTAATCCTGCATTAGACAACAACCACCGAACCTTCTCCAGTAAGGAACGGTTTACCTCCTTAGCCAACCCATTTATACCTTTGTGAAGTGAGTAGCAATACCGGTGTTCTGGCAAAATCGTAGGAATTGGTTCATGTCTCTTCCAACATTACCAATCTGTAGCTCCTTGATCTTCCTACCAATCTGCTTCTCCATTCTTCCTCTCCACTTCACCAACATATCTAGGGCTTCATACGTTTGTCTCATGGGATATATCCAACAATGCATAGATAAACTATCAACAAAAGAGACAAAGTACCTGTGACCTCCAAGCGATGTAGTCTTAGCAGGTCCCCAAACGCGTACGTGAACACAATCAAGAAGACCTTCTGAGCGGTGAGTACTGGTGCTGAATTTCACCTTCTTCTTGTCCAGAACGCTGTGTTCACCTTCCAAGTTGCAGGTAGCAGCACCTTCCAACGATCCCTTCTTTGCAGGAGCTTGCAAAGACTTTTCTCCTCCATGTCCGACCTTCACCTGCCAGACCTCCGTGCAACCATCATCTGAAGAATTAGAAGTCTCCATCTGACCTATAACCGTACTACCCTTCAAGTAGTAGAGATTGTCCCGGCGGACGCCCTTCATCACCACCATCGAGCCTTTGATCATCTTGAGAACACCATCTCGAATAGATATTACCAGACCCAATGCTTCCAAAGCACCAACAGAGATAAGATTTCTTTTGAGTTGAAGTACATACCTTACCTTCTTCAATCCTCGTACTATCCCATTATCCATCTTGATACGGACTGTACCCATCCCTTCTATATTACACGGATGGTCATCCCCCATGACCGTGTAACATCCATCCAGCTTCTCAAAGCTAGAAAATCAGGCCCTGTTCGGGCACACATGATAGGTGGCTCCGCTATCCAAGATCCACTCAGCATTATCTGAGTTACAAACAGTAGGGGTAGTAACAGAGAGAGTGAATACCGATGAGTCCGAGTCTGATCCATCTGCCTGTGAGGTACTGCTTTGAGTACTGACCACCTTTGCAAGATTTGCCTCAGTCTTAGACTCCACCTTCTTACTTTGGCCTTTGGGCATTCAATTTCCAGTGTCCTAGTTTCTTGCACAAGGCATACTGATTCTTCTTCAGATTTCTGAAGCCTGATCTGGACTTTGATCTCCCCCGATCATCTTTTCCCTTCCTATTAGAACTTCTGCCTCTTACCTCCAATGCCTCTGCTGTTGTGCTTCTCGAAGAAGACCGTCAATCCTGTCTCCTTGCTTCATAACTCACAAGTGTAGCAGACACCTCATTGTAGTTAAGGGATTGTCTCCCATTGAGAAAAGTAAGAGTCAAGGCTTCATACTCTTCCTAGGAAGAGAGTTCAAAAGAATTACCGCCTTATCCTCTTTACTAGTCTCCACATCCACATTAACTAGATCCGTAAGAAGCTTTGCATAGCGGTTCAAGTGTTCATTGACGGAGCATCCTCTTTGCATCTGAAACCCATAGAGCTTGCTCTTCAACTGCAATCGCGATTCTATGCTCTTCGTCAGATACTTCCTTTCCAGGATCTCCCACAGTTGCCTTGCGAATGTCTCATGCAACACCTGATACTTGATGTCTTGTGTCAGATAAGACCTGATCAAGCCACACGCCGAACGGTTCATCTTGTCCCAATCTTCTTCCGTCGTTGATGCGCGCTTCTTCTCCAACCGTAGAGTGTCTTCAAGGTTTGATGCCGTCAGCGCATCCATAACCTCACACCTCCACATACCAAAGTTGTTCGTCCCGTTGAACTTCACCACATTAATCCTTGGATGTGGATACATGGATTTCACTGATGTACTTTCTCCAGCCATCTTCTCAACTGATTCCGCAAAGCAATGTGAAAACAAACGGAGTTAGATAAAATAAACTAGATAAAGATTATATCTTTAACTCCACACGAAACCCTCGAAGAGTTTCTGAAGCAATCTACTCCACCAACTTGATTCCTTAAGCAATCTTCACACGCTGTTCTGAGATCGACACATGATCCCACAAACAGTCCCAACTCTGATCCGAGATCGACACACGATCTCCGCCAATCAACAACAAATGCCCTTGAATCAACAGATGATCCCACGTCGAACCTGGGATGCTCTGATACCACTTGTTGTGCCCCCCAGACACCCACTCGTAGTGCGCAGCGGTTCGCGGAAGAAGAGACACAACAACAACCACCTCTTTGATCTTGAGGAATCCGCCCTCCGGGCGGAGACTCGATTCAGCCGGAGAAACAATCAACGCAGTAGGAACAACCATCAATAGAGAAAAGTAATCAACGCACAAATTTAACGAGGTTCGGCCAACGTACCTACGTCCTCGAGGCAAGGGAGAGAGATTTTATTGATTCAACAATCAATACAACTATTACAAGAGAGAAACTTGAGGGAGACAAGGGATTCTTAGTTCTTCTCTCAGGGATACAATACATGAGGCCTCTAGCCTCTATTTATAGCCACAGAGTCCCTGAGTTTATGGAAACCCAGATTGGATTCAATCCCAATCAGAAAAAGAATTCGAATCCTAAAAGAAAACTCCAGCCGCGTCCGTCGGTCGACCGGCCCGGTCGACCGCGCCTACCCGAGAGCGAGGCTACTTCAGTCGGTCGACCGGGGCCGGTCGACCGCTCCTTCTGTGCACGCCCGTGCACGCCGGTCGATCGGAACGTCGGCCGAGAGCACAAATTGCCTGCTCCATGCGCCATTCCTCGTTCCTTTGTCGTCCGATCTCTGTGCTATTTTCTTCCATCTCCTCCATCTCCTCTATCTCCTCTCTCCCAACGTTTAGGTCATGCATTCAAGCTCATTCAACAAGAAAGAACCTTCTACAAGACTAGATAGTCCAAATGGTGATACAAGGGAAGAAGGATGTTACAGGGAATTTGTCGTTGATGTTTGATCCATAACATAAGGCAAAGGTTCGTCAATTCTGTAGATGCCACAAAAGACTTTCACTGGTTACAGTCCAGGTTACATAACATTAATTATTAAGCAAAATGACACTGAAATAGATCTTTCATTTCCAGTACTTTATGGATCGTAATGTATCCTCTCAAACTATTGTTCCTTCATGTTTACGGATTTTTTCACAAGATTCTTAAATTCAGATATGAACGCATTTATAAGACAGATTAAGAATAAGCTATTCATCTTGTGATCATGCTTAGCATGTCAAATAATAATCTGTTCAAATAAAAGAAATTAGATAATAAAAATATAGAACACGTGCATTATTGAGGAAGCACCCACGCATGCATGCGCTCACACACACACACAGAGAGAGAGAGAGAGATGGAGAGAGAGACGAGAGAGAGAGAGAGAGAGGACCAACGAATTTTCATATAATTGTCGCACAACAATTTGCAAGAAGAACAAGTAATTCCCAACCACAGGCTCATCACCATGCACATTCCAATGAAGTACAATACATGGCAGATAAATCTTAGTGCTCTTTCATCACTTTCATTAAATAATGAAAGAAGTGCTGGTACTAAATTATTTAGAGTGCAGGCATGCTTCATCATACATAGAAACATTATGCAGTAGCAAAAGATAATAAAAACAATTAAAAGGAATTTGAATTCCGAATTAAACATATAAACTACTCTCCTCACTCGCCTAATAAAAATGATAGTTTAACATCATGAAAAATGTAGAGTGGCGTGCCTACCTTTCATATGCAATCAGTTTGGAAGCATAGAGAATATCATTTGACTTTAAATATTCTCACAGTTTGAACCAGATAATTTGCCAAAAGGCTACAGTTCAAAAAGTACCTGCAACTCCACCAGAATTTCACATGACTACACGTACTGAATGTTAGGGTGATTCCTTAAGAGCACTTTCACCTCTCATGCTCGGTCAAAAGCAACGGCCCTAGGCAGTTATTATTCCTGTGAAATAACAACTGTTTTCTTGTTTTTTAGGCCCAATCACACTCATGTAAATAGTAACCGTCTGAGAAAATACTATTCACAATTTTTATATTATCTTTTGTGAATTTTGTGATTTTAGATTCTAATAAGATTTCTGAATAAGAGTTTGTGATTTTAGATTTCAAATAAGATTTCCGTTAATTCTCATAGTGTACCACGTGTCCATTTATATTCACTTATTGGCTCTACAAAACATCTTCGCTATCGATCATGCGATTCCAGCTTCAGCGGAAGACGATATTTTTCTAAAAAATGAAATAAAATTTAGACAAATAAGTGAATGAAAGAAAAGTGAAATTATTTGGATGGGTAGAGGTGTAGAAGATGGATAGATATTATAGGAAAATATTTAGAATTGTTTCCTATTTTTCTGGATTTAAAAAAAAAGATTTTTCTTAATTTTAAAGCTAAAAAAATCTGGATCGCTGAATCTAATTAGTCACTGGTGATCAATGGCTTTGGGTGCGCCATGTGGCAAGGAGCCGTTGGGGATTCAATTTATCTCCGTTGGCCGCCCCACCCACAGCTGTGTAGCAGGTAGTTGATTAAAAAAAACAAAACAAATTGTCCACTGGCAAGGGCTCAGGCAAGGGAGAGCCCGTGAGCCAGGTCGGGCTTGGTGGCCCCCACGCTTTGCGGCAAAAAACTTGCGTTGGAATCAAATTTTGCCTTTTTTTTATTGTTTTCTTTTCTTTTTTTTTTGCTGAACAAAAGGGACAATGGAAGTTCTCTAAGAGATTCTGAGATTACACTCTAGCCCCTTTGTGTCAAATTCCTTGAAGGCGATGAGTGCCAATTATCATTGAGCCACTTGCACCACCTCGTTTCATAATGACAGGGGCGGCTCAACCTCTAGGCGAATGAGGCAGCCGCCTAAGGCCCTAAATATAATGGGGCCTCCAAAATTATAGTATAAATTAGTATTTAATTAAAATAATAAATATATAATATAGAAAATGTTTTTTGTTTGTTCAACTAGGCGTGTCGGAGTGGTTATCGGACATGACTAGAAATTGTGTGTGCTTTGCGCACTAGTTCAAATCTTGTCATCCACATTTTTTGATTTTTTTCCCTCTTCATTTTTATATTAACAGGAAAAGCATGAGTTTCTTTCACTTACCCAAACTAATATCCTCCACTCTCTATAACTATTTAATTATAATTAAAGAGGAGTCTCTTCCACTTCCTCAGCTGTCTTTTCTACTCTGCTAAACTATTTAACTATAATTAGAGAATTTTTCAAAATTAAAACTCTCTCTCTCTGTGGAGCCTCGCTCTTCGCCGCCCCCGTCGCCCAGACCTCAGACTGACAGCAGGACCTGCAACTACTCTATAGAAAAAGATACGTTAGCAAAACTTGAATACAAAAACTTGATTAAAAATTTTGCATCTTAAAAAGTTAGAAGAATTATTTTTTAATAAAATATTGATAAAATAAAATATTAGTTAATATTAATTACTTTTTTAAAGTATATTTTAAAAGGGCCCATTCGAAATTTTCGCCCAAGATCTCCGTAAAAATTGAGCCGCCCATGCATGCATAATGAGCGCTTCTTGTAATGTAGCTTTACTTATAAAATTTTTAAAAAAAATAAATACCAAAATGTTAAACAAAGAAATACACTGAGCACTTCCGTCGCATTCCCTTTCGCGAAAAAAAAAAAAAAACCTTGATTCCACGGTAAGTTTTTGGCCCAGGCAAAACGTGGGGGCCATTGAGCCCGACCTGACTCACGAGCTCCCCTGCCCTGAGCCCCTCCCTGTGAGCATTTTTTTTAATAAACCTGTGTGTTGCACAGTTGAGGGTGGGGCCTCCAAACGAAAATAATTTGAATCCCCCAATGACTTTTTGCCACGTGGCGCGCTCAAAGCTGTTGATCATCAACATCTAGGTAGAATCACGGTCCAGATTTTTTTTAGTTTTAAAATTTAAAAAAACCTTTAAAAATAAAAAAAATATGAAACAAATTCTAAATATTTATCAATAACTATCTCTCCATCTTCTACACTCTCTACATCATTCAAATAATTTCACTCTTTCTACATTTGCTTATTTGTCTAAATTTCATTTCGTTTTTCTAGAGAAAAAATGTCGTCTTCTGCTAAAACTGGAATCACATAATCGACAAGGAAAGATGTTTTGCTGTGCTAATGAGTGGATAGATATGGACACATGACGCTATGAGAGCTAACGAAAATCTTATTTGAAATTTAAAATCACAAATCTCATCTGAAATCTAAAATCACAAAATCTTCTTAGGAAATCTTATCTGAAATCTAAAATCATAAAATCTTATACAAAAATTCACAAAAAATTAATAAAATAATTGTGAATAGTAATTGCCCAGGCAGCTACCATTCACACGGATGGGTTATGATCTTAAAAATAGGAAAATAGTTACTATTTGACATGAATATAAATGTTTAAAAAGTCATTCCCGTTTGCTCAAGCATAAGGGGTGGAAGTGCTCTAAAACTTGAATGGACGTTCAACTCCGTCTCTCCCCGGCTTGTCAGTAATTTCAATCGCCAAGGACCACAAACAAGAGATTCAGCACATTTTACTTTCAAATAAAGACTTGTTTGTTTTACAACATTTGAGAGGAAAAGGGAGGAAGAGAGGGTTCTTCCTCTCTTCCCATGTTTGTTTGCTAGAGGAAGACTCTTCTTCCAGCTAGCGTCCGATCTGGTGGAAGAGAGGAAGAATATCTTCCCCTCAAAAATTGCTGGAAGAAGCAGCAAAGCTCGAGAATCAAGATGAGATAGAAATTGAGGAGAGGAGAGAGAGAACCGATAGTGGAGTGTTTTCTTTTTTCTTTTTTATTTTTTCCCCTCTTTTTTCTTTCCCAATCAAACGTCAAGAACAGAAGGGAATAAAAACCTCTTTTCTTCTTCAACTGCTCTTCCCCGCCTCTCTTTCCTGCCCTCTCTATTTCGGGAAACAAAAAGGCCCTAATAGTAATTTCTATTAAAAATGCATCATTAATATTCTCACCAACGGCTATTCTTTCACACTTTTCCGAATGCTGGCAACAGATTTCAACAATCCCTCGAAGAGAGAAATAAGCAAATTAATTATTAATTTCAGGATTCCTTTTTTGAAGCTCAATGAAAGGATATGAAATGTACCTGAAGACCTTAAAAGATATTGGCGCATCTGCGCCCAAACTCTCCACCGCCTTCTCGAGCTCCGAGTTGCTCGTGTATCCATGAGCAAAGCTTCTCTGCATTCAAATTCAAATTCAAGGAGAAAAAAAAAAAGAAAGGTAAATTATCAGCGCGATTCGATCCTGATGCATACAAGAGTTGTTGATGGCGATCCTCGAGCAGACGGCGAGCGTGAAGCTCACTGCTTCGATCGAGAGAACCTGGTGAAAAAATCGAGAAAAAAAAGAAGATCAAGAACATGACAGAGCCGGTGCGAGATCGGAGACTGATTGTTCAAGTGAGTACCTGATCGATTCGAGATCCGATCACCGCCTCTCGTGATCGAAGCGGTGAGGATTGAGGAAAAGACGGGGGGGAGAGGGGGAGAGAGAGGGGGGAGAAGAGCTCCATTTGTGAGGTTAGAGAGGAAATAGATCACCTGCAGCTTCCTCGCTATTTTTTTGTCTAGTTTTTTTGGGTAATTTTGGAGAAGCATGATCCAGTTCACTTCAGTAGCATATAATTTGTTCAACTGGGGTTAACGATGAATATTTCTAATTGGACCACGGTCCACGTACCACAATGCTTTGATTGGTCCCCGCGCCAAATTTAACTGGATCGCGAGTTAGGGTTTTTTTATTATTATTATTATTTTTCTTATCTTTTTCTCACATTTACCCTCAAATTATTCTATATTTTTGAATTTACTTTTCGAACCTTCGTAATATCATATTACTCCTTATTTTTTCATACTTTCAAAATTACTCTTCAAATTTTTATAATATCAAAATTACTCTCTAAATTTTTTTCATTTTTATCAAAATTACTTTCCATTTATATATTATTAAAATATAAAATCTCAAAAATATCCTTACAACAGCAGACAAGCAAACGTCGATTTCTCTTTTATGTTGCTTTCTCTTTAAAATCCAACTCATCTGCAACCGAGAGTTGGTTTCTCATCGACTGCAACCAATCCATCTCCTCTTCTGCTCAAGCCCCCCTCTGCCTCTTCCGTCGGCGCCCCCTTCTGCCGCATCAATTTTAGTCGATGGGGGTAATTTTAAAAATATGAAAAATTTGAAGAGTAATTCTAATATTATGAAGATTTGAGGAGTACATATGAGAAAGACCATTTTTTTTTTTTATAGGAGCCTGGTTAATTATAGGGCCAAATCAATTAACTGGTCTAGTCGTAACTTATGATGTACAAATTTTTCTCCATAGGTTACGTATCTGTATCAGATACGTGTCAGCCAACTCTCGCCAGATAATTATTAAGTACTTATATAAATTTGACATGTATTTAGAGCTTAAACAACAATAAAATGTGAATTGTGAATTGATGCTTTGTAAATTCCTCTAAAAATAAATTTCAATCCCAAAATGCACTAATTTTATGCAGTTTTCCCTTTTAGTTTATCTCAAAAATCCTCTGTTTTTTCCTCTACGATTAAGTTAAAAAATATTATAATTACATATATGAATGATATTACTTAATTGTTATGTCCACGACATATCTGAATCATTGTTTTTTTTTATTTTTTATGTTTTCATATATCCGCGTATTATATTTGATACTCATATTTGTTTCCGTGTAATCTTGATTGTAATAATGGTATGAATTCAGTTACATCCACTCAAATGTAAGCATTGCATTCATGAGTTTCAATTGTTTCTAACTAGTTTTCTGGTACGTGCAAGTGCACTTGTATTAAATTTTTTTTTTTTTGTGATATATAAGAAATATTTGAGTTATTTCACACATTGTTTTATTTTTTCAACATTAATTCTTTGCTAATTCCCATAAGCAATTAATAATGTTGTCTTTTGTGAATCAAGACTCATGTTGATCCCGAAGCCCAACTCTGGCCCATTTAGCTGTATATCCACGATCCTGTCCTTTTATTTGGATCGAGCTGTGGATCACGGGCTGGGCTTTGACAATTTCCAGCCCAAGTTACCCGTGGATTGTCTCGGTGGATTTTTTAATATAATATGTACGGATGTACAGCATAAGTTGAATTTTCTTAATAATAAAAAAAAAAGAAAAACAAATAACTTTGTGTTTTTTCTTCTTTCACAGAGATTTTAGGTAAATTGATAGTCGAACTCTCTTCTACTTTGATCTCAGATTTAGTTCCTTTAGATTTTATTCCTAGATCTCTACTCTGACTCAGTGTCTTCAAAAACAAAAATGGTATTCTTGCTCGACACAATCAAGTGTTCACACAAACTCATTAATAATGCTTTGCATGGGAGCCTGCTGTGTTCATCTCGAGTAAACATGGGAGGAGGTGAAAAGCAAGCAAGTAAATATTTTTCAGTATGAATGAACAGTGAACTGTTTGAGCCCACAACATTTTTCAAATATGCGGTTTTCTGAATTCTGACTAACAAAAAAAAAAGAAAAAAGAGTAAGAGTAAGATTAATACTGATCACACTAGTAATTTGCTATTTATCATTACTCTCTCATCAGTGGAAGATGATAGGCCCCATGCTGCCCACCAATCGAGCAGTGCCATGCGTGGATGATCCCACCAGTCTAACTAAAGCCCTAATAATTAGAGTGAGATGAATAGGACTTGGCATAACATTTCACCAGAAACTTGTAAAATAAAATTTGAAAAATTAGAAAGTGAAGATTATCTCTCTCTGTGAAGCATGAGAGAGAGAGAGAGAGAGAGAGAGAGAGAGAGAGAGAGAGAAGAGATGGAGAAGGTGGGGAATGCAATGATGATTTCTTGCCAAGGGACTGGAAATGATTGAGATGCTCCCCATCTCTCTCTCTCTCTCTCTCTCTCTCTCTCTCACACACACACACACACACACAGATCAATGTCAAATTCGTTTCTCTGTCTGCTTCAGCATTAGGCTTAGGCACTTCATGAGTTCCTTCATACATTCTTCACATGCGTAGGATTAGAGCTCAACAACATCATGGATGCATGGATATTAGTGCTGTGTTTGGCTACAAGAGTGACGAGAGTTATGCCTTTGCCCTCAAAAAATAAAGGGCAAAATGCAACACTTTTTCAAATATTTCAATTTACTCTTAACTGAACTCTTATTCAAATCACTTGCTTGACGAGAGTTAGCAAAAGTAGAGACCCCTTGTTACCAAACAAGGCCTAAGAACTACTCATACATTTACAAGCAAATGGAAAATAGGTGAGCAGTCATGTGAAAATTAATACATGTTGATTGCACTTAGCAAATGATACTTTGGTTGATGGTGCACATGCATGTCAAAAAAAAAAAAAAATTTCCCCCTTTTCCTCTTTTTTTATTTTTTAACAAAATCCCATTGAAAGGAATAGATGGAAATGAGAGGGGCCAGTTGATGAGTGAGATATTCTTTGTGACGCCATACGCACGTAAGCCCCACCCCACGTATAGCATGATCAATACATGCAATGCGATGCAAGAAGTTTCCGGCAAAAATCAATTTTGTACCCTTAATTTTGTTAAAAGCTGACTTTAAAAGGACACATGTTAGATGCAATTCGTTGTGAAAGACAAACAACGAGAGGACACCGAAATGGCTCAGCAGCGAAAGCGTGGAAGCGATCTATCACTAACAAATAATAAGGACTAATTACTAAAAAACACAAGAACACCAGATTTAACGTGGTTCGGCGAGAGGCATATGTCCACAGAAAGAAGGAGAGAAATTTTATTGAAAATCAGAGAAGAAAATAATAAGAGTAATAAGAATCTCTCCCATAACTCTCAACGTTGAATTTAATTTTCTCTTGACTGCCTTCAAAGCACACCCCCAAAGAGTTTATATATACTCCTAGAATCATCCTAGTCCAACACAAACTCCATTAATAGGAACAACACTATCTCAGAGAGAAAGGAAACTCGAATTCAATACGAACTGAAATCAGAACTCGGAAAAGTAACTGCCACAACCGCTAATTAGTCAACTATTCTGACCAGTAAGTCAACTAACTTGCTCATTAGTCGACTAATAAGAAGTATAAGTTGACTAACTGATCACCACTCTCTGTTGCAATCTAGTCAACTACACTACAAGGCTTAAGTGGACTAATCATGTAAGTAAGTCGACTTGACTGAAACATAAGTTTACTTATCCTGTGCGCTATTCCTTGTGCATGTCCGTGCACGTCCGTTCTTGATCTTCGAAGTTTGTAACTCCACCTTAAACTGATTTCTTCTCCAATGAATGTGAGGTATTCAAAATGCTAACAATCTCCACCTTGACTCATGTTCATGAGTCCTCTTGTAGAAATTGACCTCTACATCATTCATCGTGTTTTCTCTTCCCTTTTGTGACTTCACATGGCTCCCTCCCAAGAGACGTTCTCCCACCTTACCTTTAGAGAACCTGGATGAAGTTCAAAGATGCTCTGAACTTCTCCAGCAGGATGGTCTTTGTTATCATATCCGCTAGATTCTTCTTGTACTTTTCTTCATCAAGTCGATCACCTTGTCATCTATGACCCATTGGCATATCTTGTGATCTCTCACATCAATATGTAAAATCACCTAAAGAAAGGGTGTGAATAGGTGATATGCTAAACAAATGTGAAAATTAAAACTTTAATAAATAAAAACTAATACGCAAATGGATACCAAAGAGTGAAGCCGAATTCTCAGTGAAGAGTTTTAGAACTTCTCCTCAAGATTCCCTTTAATAAGAGTTGAGGTGCTAATTACTCTCTTGGTTCAAACAAGTGTAAGCACATGAAAATTATATCCATGTAAAGATAGTTAAAGATAATAGAAAGTAATATATAAACACAAGTGAGTCGAGTTGAGTTGAGAGAGAGAGAAAGTAGAGCAATCACAAACATGAGAAAATTTTATCGAGGTATGGGCCACTTGCTCTACATCTCTGCCTTTACCGCAATGAAAGATTTTCACCATGCACGATTTCGCAAGATCACTTAACAATTTAAGTTTCCTCAGAACACTTAGACACGCAAATCTCTCACTTGGTGTCGCAATACCTACAATACGAGGCCACAAGCTTACTCTAAGTCCGCAACCTCCAACCGCTTCAATCACAATGTAAACACTTGGTGATCAAACCTTGACCACAACAAAGCACTCTTACAAAGAAGTGTTGGCCCAGAGGCCCTTCACTCTAGTTGTGATGATGATTAACTCATGTAATTATAGTTTACTAATAATCTTGTGATATTTAGTTTCAGATAATTAACCAGGATATTAGTAGGTTAGCTTCAACAAAGGTTTTGGAGCTTTCACATGGTGATTCAAGAGCTCGAGCGTCAAGTTCACATCTAGCATCGGATGGAGTCAAGCTCGGTGAATCACGTTTGGAGAGTCAACTTGGAGACGGCGTTCTACAAGAAGACTTCGATTTGTTTAGTTTAAAATTGTTTAGATCTTGTTAAGGTAGATTGTATTGATATGCTCAAGTTCACAATACACACAAGTTTCATGTTTTGGTTTTTCGGTTTAACCGATCTTGGTTTCATGAATAGATAGAATCAAAACAAGTTTACATGATTTAATGTATATTAGATTTGACATATACTCTATGCTTCATCATTTAGAAAAACTTATTTTGATAGGCTATTCATGTATTTGTAGTTTGTTAATTTAGACAAAACTTATTTTGGATTTAATG
The DNA here is from genome assembly GCA_038442645.1 of Agave tequilana. Taxonomy (NCBI): domain Eukaryota; kingdom Viridiplantae; phylum Streptophyta; class Magnoliopsida; order Asparagales; family Asparagaceae; genus Agave; species Agave tequilana. The sequence continues at coordinate 1,914 of JAVJIF010014504.1, read as the reverse complement.
TCAAAAACATAGATATATTCCTTACATGTATATTGGATTCTATCCATATACAATATGCTTCAAAGTTGTTTCAATATCATATTTTTGTATTTATACAAGTTTATAGAAAAACTGTATTTTTCTTTAGAAGTTTGATTCTAGAAAATACCTTTTTGGTTTTGGGCAAATTTTCCATATCACAAAAATGGTTCAAAATGTTTGTAACATGTTTTGATTTTTACTCAAACATATTTGTATTTCAAAGATATAACATGAACTGATTTTTGTGTAATTCATGTGTTTTTATAGGATTTAATCAAAGATAAAAACACAAGTTTTTAAATCCTATAATGGCTGGACTGGCTGACCTGCGGTCGACGGGACCGGTCGACCGTAGCAGTAGTCGGTCGACCGGTGCGATCGACTGACGTGCACAAGCGTGCACGCAGCCAAGCTGGGGAGGCTGGTGACCGGGTTCGGTCGACCGCCAGAGAGCTCTGCGCTTTGGAAAAGCCTCCGGTCGACCGGGTGGTCGACGGGACAGAGGTCTGCTCTCTTATTCCGGCTTCGGTCGATCAGGCGGTCGATTGGCCAGAGAGCCATTGCTCTCTGGATCCAGTCTCAGTCGACCGGACGGTCAACCGGTAGGCTCAACGGTCAAGTTTTTGACGTTGGCCGTTGACCGGCGACCGGAAGGGCAAATTTGTCCTTGCCAGCTGCCAACGAGCAGATTTCATATGGGGCTATATATACCCCATATTTGAGTTGGTTTTTAACAAAGAATTTTAAGAGCCAAAATTTCCATCATCTCTAGTGTTTTAATACAAGTTTTTCAAAAGAGTTTTTAAGCAAAAAGTTCATCTTTATTTGTTTTCAAGGGTTGGAAAAATCAAAGAAAATAGAGATTTGGGATATTGTTTGTTCTTCATTTCTATCAAATCTAATTGATCTCACAAGTATTTTTTTCTTTGTGGTTTTGATTTCAAACTCCTGATTTCTCACACTTGAGATTATTATATCCTATCTATTAGGATCTTTATTTTGTGAGAAAGAATTGGTTTGTGGTCTTGAGATCACCAAGTTGTAAACCCTCCTTTATTTTTGTTGATATCCCTCTTAGTGAAGAGATGATTATTGGAGTGGTGGCTTTGTGCCTATCCCTCATTGTGAGGTTGATCTTTGTCTGGCTTTGTGCTTTGCCTCTAAGTATAGTGGTTGTATTTGTTGGAGAGAAGAGTTGGTACTCCCAATTGTAATTGCCCCAAATCCTCAGTGGAGGTTCCCTGTGTGGGAAGTCCTGTGTGGATGAGTTAGTGAAAATCCTTCTGTGGAAGGCGGGGACGTAGAGAGCTGTGTGCTCAAACCTCGAAACATATCTTGTTGTTTGTGTTTGATCCACTTTCTCTAACTCTCTCTTTCTCTTACATTGTGCATTGCATCTTATTGTCATATCATATACATGCTTGGTTTGTTTGTGTGCCTCACTTGTGTTTAACCAAGAGAGCTTCATATAGCACCTCAACTCTTATTCAGAGGAATCAAGAGGAGTTAGTCCAGAGCCCTTCACCGAAATTCAGCTACACTCTTTGGTTACACTAAGTGTGTTGCAATTAAGTTTTAAATTTCGCATTATTGTCCTAGATTAGCCTTACACCTATTCACCACCCTCTAGGTGTACTTGCAATTGGTATCAGAGCCACGCTCTTGATATTAGGTTTAACCACCTAGGAGTGTGATCTTGGTTTGCTAATCTATCGTTTGCATTTGCACATATAGTTTGCACTCATGGATGTCCCTCCCATGTTTGATATCTCTAAATTGATATATGGAAAGGTTCTGATGAGTTGCCATTTAAAAGCCATAGGTTATAAAGTTTACCTTACCATTACCAAGGAATCCTACCTTAGTAATAGCATGCATATAGAGGCCAATGCA